>JASDQU010585326.1:53772-70992 GCA_032191745.1 Picea mariana
GAAGGCTGGCAATAGGCCTGGAAGGAGAGATCCAAAGCGAGAGGCCAAAGAAATGACCAGACAGTCCCACCGAAAGCCAAATCCTCAGGAACCAAAGAAATGGAGAACAGCTTTAGTATCCTGGCTAAAGAAGCAGAGGAAAGGGAACAAGATCCAAGTAAAGAAGTTCAAGAGGGAGAAAAGGAATACCAGAATCCTGAAGACAAGGGAAACAAGCCAGCAGAAGAAGAAGGGACGCAAAATAACTCCCCCCAGAAGCAGGAAGGCAGTCATAACATAGAGGAAGGGGAGATCTCTATACGCAGCGACTCAGACGAAGAAAATGAAGTTTGGGCCACCCCAAAGAAAACGGGAAGAGGCGAGAAAACAAAAAAAGATGAGAGGGACCAGGAAACCTACAAAGATGTACTCAACGGGTCGCAACCCACCATCAAGCAGCTGATTAATGTTCGTCACACATAGAAGCAAGCCAAAGCCTCCCAAGGAGGCCATCCCTCCCCTCAAGGTTTATAATGATCATAAACTCCTGAAACTGTAGGGGAATGGGCAGCAAAAGGAAGGAAGAAGCGCTTAAGGATATAATCAAAACCTCGAAAGAAAGTATCCTACTGCTCCAGCAGACTAAAATGAGCCAGGATGATGCGCTCAAAACCTTGTTGAACGTTTGGAAAGGAAGCCTCAGAGTTGCTGGAAACGCCAGAGGCGCCTCAAGAGGGCTATGCACAATGTGGAATGCCTCTAAAATAGACATGCTCAGCTCTGACACTTGCATGCACTGGATTCACACCAAATTTCTCCACAAAGACTCGGGCTGCCAGGTAAGTGTCTTTAATATTTATGTTCCACAACATTTGGGGGAAAAAAACACTGTTGGGAGTCCTTACAGGACTACCTCCAACAAAATAATCTCACCAATATCATCCTTGGAGGAGATCTAAATGTAACCTTAGCCCAAGAAGAGAAGAGAGGAGGCTCCATAGTAAGAGACTCGGCCAGAGAATGGGTAGAGGACTTAGCCTCAGCCTGGGATCTCCTCAATATTAAACCAGTCAAAGGACGTTACACGTGGACCAATAAGAGGATCGGTCCTGGGCACATCACTGCCAGACTAGACAGATTCCTAGTACAAAGCTCCCTCGTGCTGCTAGGACTCGAAGCAAAAGCAGAAATTCTGCCCCCACAGCGTTTCTGATCACAAGCCGATTCAGTTAGAGATTAAAAAAGACCAAGTGAGAGGGCCCATCCCCTTTAGATTCAGCCCAAGTTGGATAAATGACAAAGACTTCATGGCTCTAGTTACAAAAATATGGGCCACCACAGTTCAAGGCTCAGTTTTTTATGTGTGGGAGGAAAAAATCAAAAGACTAAAAAACGCTCTAAAGCTTTGGGCAAAGAACCAACCAAGCCCAATAGCAGTGCACCTAGTAGCCCAAGCCCAACTCGAGGCCCATCAGTTGGAGATGGAACAGCAGGAGATCACTCCTACAATCTTGCAACAGGAGGACAGCCTTCAAAGGCAATGGCACAAAGCCTGCAGAGTGGAGGAAAACTATTGGAGGTAGAAGTCAAGAAGCTTATGGATAAAAGAGGGAGACCGTAACACAGCCTACTTTCACAAACAAGCAGAAGCAAGGAAAGAATACAAGGCAGTGACAGAAGTCCAAGTCCAGAAAAAAACAATTGTAGACCCAGAGGGCTTAAAACAAGCAGTGTATGAAGCTTTTGAGAAGCTATACACAGAACCAAAAGGCTCAGGAATGGACCAGCAGAGGTACCCTCTCACGGTTATCCCAAGGTTAATAAATGAGGACACCAACAGCAAGCTGACAAGGGAGGTAACGCAGCAAGAGATAAAGGAGGCCCTTGATCAGATGAACCCAGACAAGGCCCCGGGACCGAACGGGTTCACTGCCAGATTCTATCAGCAGTGCTGGAATATAATTAAAAAGGATCTAACCAAAATGATTCAGAAGTCGCAGCAGGCCAGTAAGCTAGGAGGAAGCACCAACTCTTCCTTTCTGGCTCTCATCCCGAAAGAAAAAGGAGCGATTTCCTTCAACCGCTTTAGACCAATCTCCTTATGCAACACAAGCTATAAAATTATCACCAAAGTAATAGCCAATCGTCTCAAGGCAGCTCTCCCTCTCATCATTCCTGAAAACCAAGGCGGCTTTGTCCAAGGGAGGCATATCGCCGACAACATCATCCTGGTTCAAGAGGCGATTCATTCCAGTGTCCTAAGGAAAGAAAAAGGTATGGTGATCAAACTGGATCTTGCTAATGTATTTGATAGAGTCAGACATGAATTTTTATTTGAAGTTATGAGGAAGTTTGGGTTTGACTCGAAATTTATATGTTGGATAAAAGCCTGCATCAGATCTCCATGGATATCCCCTCTGGTGAATGGGAAAGTAACAGACTTCTTCAAAGCCTCCAGGGGCCTGAGGCAAGGATGTCCTCTTTCGCCCTTGCTCTATGTAATTCAAGCATCAGTCCTCAGCTACCAACTGGAAAACTCCCAAACTCACAAAGATCTTCATGGACTAAGAATAGTGCAAGGGGTGAAAGACATCAACCGTGCACAATTCGTAGATGATACACTGTTGTTGGGAGGAGCAAGCCCAATAATAGAAAAAAAGTTTAAGGAAGAATTGGATGCCTATGCAGCAGCCTCCGGCAGTGAAATAAATCAGACCAAGAGTAACATTTATGGCTGGAACATCACCCCAAATGAAATGCTGAGAATAACAAGAGTCCTAGGGATGGAGGGGCATACAAATTGGGAGGCCTTTAAGTACCTGGGAGTCCCTATCTTTAAGTCTGCCCCTAGAGCCTCTCACTGGAACCATCTTGCAATAAAACTCAAGAATAAATTCACTTCTTGGGGGGAAAATTGGCTAAAATTAGCAGGCAAGGCAGTCCTGATAAAGGCTGTGGTGTCTAGTATCCCTATCTATCAGTGCTCGTTGATGTTAGCTCCTGCCACAGTCATCCAAAAAATTGAAGATTTTCAGAGACGCTTCTTGTGGGAAGGAGGAAGGCAAGTAAGAAAGAAGCTACACTTGATTAGCTGGGGAAAAACCACAAATCCCTTCATGGAAGGGGGTCTCAATTTTAAAAAAACAAGAATTCAAAATCTGGCCTTAGGGGCAAAGCTTCTCTGGAAGATGATCACCAGAAAACCCTCTTGGAGTAAACTCACTCTTTGGAGGAAATACTTTCGAGGGTCTCGGGACAGAAGCTTAGAATTCCCTTGCAATGAATTGAAAATCTCTCCTATCTTTGCGCTATGCAAAAAGGCGCTTCCTCACTTCAGACCTCATCTAACCTGGGTGCCGAAAAATGGTAAGAAAATAAGAATCTGGACAGACTCAATAATGGGTGACCCACCGCTAGATCATCGTCAGGACCTACATTGCCTCAAAGACTGGATGGACAGTCAAATAATTTTAACGCTCTCCGACATTTCAGTCTGGGGAGAAGAAAGGCCTCACCCCTGGCAAGGGTGGGAAGTCCCAAACAGACCAGCTGCTCTAGACAGTCAATGGGATGACCTTAAGAAGTGTCTTCAAGGGAAATCCCCTCTAAAAAAGAGAGGCAAAGATGAAAGAGGATGGGGAAGGAATGCTTGGGCTTACACCACAGCAGAGGGCTACCAACTCTTCATCACCATCCCCACTGCTATGCCTAATCTGGCACTTTGGAAAGCAGTCTGGCAACCACGCTCCCTTCCAAAAATCGACCTCTTCATTTGGACCCTGGCGCACAAGAGTATCCAAACAGGGGAGAACCTCAGAAGAAGGGGCTGGGAAGGACCCTTCAGGTGCCCTATTTGCCTTCAAGAAGAAGAAACCATTGACCATATTCTCCTAAACTGCAACTATTCAAAAGAAGTTTGGATGAAGGTAACAGGCTCCCAACTAGCAGCCAATTTTCCTCCTGATGTGATAAGTCTCCTCCTCCAATGGGAATCCTTGTTCCCCTTTGCTGTCAAGAGGAGAAACCAAGCTCTCTTGATATGGGGAATGCTCCCAAAGTTTGTCCTATGGAACCTTTGGTTAGAGAGGAACCACAGAATTTTCAGAGAAAGTCAAATGAGTGAAGACAGAGTCATCACTAAAATTCAAGCTCTGTTGGGAGAATCAGTTTCTCATCTTTGCTCTACAGTCAAGCTTCACAAAATGGATGAAGAAGAGGAGCGTTGGATAGACCAGTTCAAAATACAAGGATTAGAGACCAAAAAGGGAAGTGATCCAATCCAAGAAGGTTGGGAGATCAGAAAAAGCAAAAAAGAATTTGCAAAGTGGAAACGAGAAATAAAAACGCCTATTCTCTTCTTTGATGGGGCCTCGAAGGGGGCATAATTGAAAATCCCAAAGAGGTCATAGCAACGCACTTTGCTATCGGTCTAGGCATAGAGTCCAACAACAAAGCTGAGGCCTTAGCTCTCTAGCAAGGTCTGCACCAAGCAATTAAAATCAGAATCCAGGACTTGACAATCATCGGTGATTCCAGAATAATTATACAAGCCATGATCAATCACTCCACAACCCAAAGCACTAAGATCAACAATCTTCTAGATAAAATTCGCCTCCTCCTAAGGAATTTTAATTCTTATCAATTCTTTCATGTGTTAAGGGTTCTCAACAGAATGGCTGATAAGGAAACCAACAAAGGCACGTTGTTGGAGGCGAGGGTACTATCAGTCAATGAAATGATGAATAATGTGGAGCTCCCATGAACCCTCGCCGTCCTCTTGCACTCTCCCAAATGCAAGATCTGGCAGCAGCATGGGAATCTGGTGAATCTCAAGATCAGAGTGGGGCAGAGGTTCTGGTTGGATGGAAGAGTTGGCTCAGTACCATGAGGAATGGTGCTCCAGATCTGGGGGAGACAAGAGATCCGCGCGGTCCCTAGCCAGAAATCTAGCAAATCCAACTACAATAATGAGATCGCGCGTGAAAGAAATAAAGGGCGACCTCTGCCCTCTCATTCCTGTTCAAACTGAGATCTGCAAGTCGATTAGTAACCAAGAGAGTGTGAAGCATCATAGTGAGAAGGGAAAGATGCACGAGGTAAGAGGACGAAGGAAAATGGATTCTTCTTCGACAGGGAAGATGAGCATGGAGGAGCGACTGAAAGAAATGGATAAAGCTATGGCGAATCTGCAGCAGCTTCTCCAGAATCAATTGGACTTCTTAGAGAACCTGGATGTGGAGGCTGGGCACAGATTGGAGCAACTCAAAGCTGATATTACCATCACCAAAATTGGCTTCGCGGAGGAGTTGGACAAACTCCATAAGGAGCTGAAAAATCCACAGCAGGAATTTGATGAAAGGATGGATCAGTTGGAAGCCAAGATGGCTCAGCTGAATAGCAAATGGAACCAGGATTCCAAGAAGTAATCCCTCTTTGTAAGCAGTCTGTCAGCAGGATCTGACCAGCATTTTGGCATTATGTATTGTAGCCAATGCTCTAAATAATCAGTATGTTAAGCAGCACAGGATCTAGTTTAGTTTACAAGTTACAGTTATCAAAGTAGAATGGTATTAGGAAATCAGGCCCGAAGAAATTCAGGGCCATTTTGTAACTGAATATGTGGCCTTGCCACCCCTTTAATATAATCTATAACCATTTTCGTCAAAAAAAAGTAATACCTTTATTAAAAGAAATCAATGTTCACTTGCCTCTTCAAGGGGGCATCCACTAGTAAAACAGATATTTATTAAAACAAATCGAAAGGCAAAGACTTATCATGCCTCCTACTCTTATTTATACTAATTCTATATTCTCAATAACATTCTACAGAAAGATCTTTCTAGAAGTGAAATCTTCTATTAGGTCTTCTTACATTGACATTTTCAAAGTTATTAAATAGACCTTATTAGCTAATGTCGACCTTTGTTACATGGAAAATGTATTATTCTACTTATGTGAGGTCTTAGGGAGGCTAGGTCCCTAACATGCCCTCCCTCTTGAAAAACAACCTTGTCCTCAAGGCTTGAGATGAGGAAATTATTACAAAAAGGTGGTCAAATATGAGGTGGAATCTTTTGGAGTTGTATCTTTCCACTTCACTAACACTTCCTTGATGGTGCGTTGACAGAGACAATGCCCGCACTGGTCCAAGACTACTTTGGGATGCGACCAAATGGAATCTTCTTCATATAACTCATGGAGACTGGTTTGAGTTTTACACTTAGTTCCAAACACCTTCTTTAAGAATGAGACATGGAAAAAAAAACAGAGCTTAGAATTACTGGGTAGACATAACTAGTAGGCCACAGGCCTCACTCGCTTGATAATTGCATGAGGAACATAAAATTTGGGAGAAATTTTCTGACAATGTTCATCTTTGAGTGAAATCTACTTATAAGGTTGCAGACAAAGAAACATCTAGTCCCCTTCAACAAATTGATGTTCGAAACGACCTTGATCGACTTGTTGTTTCATGTGATTCTAAGCCATGACCAAATTTTATTTGAGGGTATGGAGAATGGTCTCTCAGACTATAAGATTTTTTCAACCTATTGAACCTTTAGACACCTGGCATGTATGACAGAATTGATGGTGGATCTTTTCCATAGACCACTTCAAAAGGAGTCATGCAAGTAGTTGTATTGTAACATGTGTTGTACCGCCATTCAACTAGGGGTAACCACTGAGCCCACTATTTTTTTATGTCGGATGTAAAACATCACAAATATGTTTCTGAACACTTGTTGACAACTTCAATTTGGCCATCAATTTGGGATGATAGGTGGTGTTGATATGCAATTGGGTTTCTTGGACCTTGAACAATTCTTGCCAAAAATTGCTAGTGAAAACGGGATCCTTGTCAAAGACAATAGAATGAGGCATGCATGAAGTTTGAAGATATTATCCATGAAAGTTTGAGCAACCGTGTATGTGGAATATCCCGATTTAGGTAAGCCAAAAATGAAATCCATAGAAATATCCCTCCAAATAGAAAAGGGAATTGGAATTGTTTGGAGTGTGCCTAGGGATTTGACTGTTTCTCCCTTGTTGCATCGACAAACATCACATTTTGCCAAAAAGGTGCAGACATCATGTTTTATACCATACCATAAAAAAAGAATGTTTGACCCTTTCATAGGCTTTGGTGAACCCTGAATTCCCAGTTGTGGGTGAAACATGAAGCTCGAAAAGAACCATGGATTTAACTTATGACTGTTTACTTAAATACATGGCCTTTGTAGTGAATCTCATCATTGTTCCAAGAGTACCTTGGAGAAGTTGGAGAATGGTCTTGCAATTGTTGAATCAAGTGAGAAATTTTGGGGTCTTGTAGCCATTCTTGGTGAACAACATGGAGCCAATCTGGTACAATGAAAGAGAGGGAAAAGAGGGACCCTTCTTCTTCATAATTCCTAGAAAGAGCGTTAACAACCACATTTTATTTACCCTTCTTGTAAATGATCTCATAATCATATCCAAATAGATTAGTCACCCATTTTTGTTGCTCCGCAGATGAAATTTGTTGTTCTAGAAAATACTTGAGGCTCTGGTGATCAATTTTAATATGGAAGTGTTTCCCCATGAGATAAATACGATAGAGATCCATGAAATGTAGAATATCCAAATTTCCTTTTCATATATTGATTGGCCTAAATGTCTCTACGAAAGTGTTTTTCTATTGAAATCCAAAGGTATGCCATCTTGCATGAGGACTACCCCAATTCCTTTCCCTGAAGCATCACATTGAAGTCTTGGTGAAGTCTAGAAGTGCCAAGACAAGAGTCGTGCACATAGCCTCTTTCATGGGGTGGAAGGATTTAGTAGCTGCTAAAGTCCAAGTGAAAGCATTATTTTCAAGGAGAGGAGTGAGAGGTGCTGTAATTTTTTATAATTCTGAACAAACTTGTGATAATATGCCATTAAACCTGGAAAAACAAACAATATCTTAATATTTTTAGGGAAATGCCAATCCTGCATAGATTCAATTTTATTAGGATACCCATACACCATCCTTACCGACAATATGACCCAGGTACTCCACTTTTGAGGCTCCAAAGGCACATTTAGATTGTTTGAGGAAAAGTTGGTGTTGAGAGAGTAGATGCAGAACTTGATCCACATGGGAAAGATGGGTTGTCTAAGTTTTACTATAGATGAGAATATCATCAAAGAAAACTAAGACAAAATGAAGGAGAAAATGATGGAAGACATGATTCATGAGACTTTGGAAAGTGGATGGGGAATTACACAGGCCAAATGGCATGACCAAGAACTCATAGTGACTTGTATGAGTTCTAAATGCAATCTTCGGAATGTCTTTTTCTTTCATATGTATCTGGTGGTATCTAGTACAGAGATCGAGTTTATTAAAGTACTAAGAACCTCTCAATTCATCCAAGAGATCATCAATGACATGAATGGGAAATTTGTCTTTGATGGTGGGTTTTTTTAGGGCGCGAAAGTCTGGACACATATGTTAAGTGCCTTCTTCCTTGAGGAGCATGACCACAAGAGAATAATAGGGGCTGGTACTAGAATGGATAACACCCACTTCAAGCAATTCTTGAACAAATTTCTCAATTTCATTCATCTAGGAAAAGAGATGATGATAAGGGTGAACATTAGGAGGAAGGTTTCCCGAGACAAGAGGAATGGAATGATCATGAACACCGTAGGAGGGGGTAAGTCCCTAGGGAGTGGAAAATATAGCTTGGTGTTTGTATATGATATATTGGAGGTTAGGATGCACAGAGGGTGTCTCAACTTCTTTAATGGAATGGAGTTTGTAAATAATACCCAAATGACCTTTTTTGAGGACCTTTTCCATGTGATTGCAACTGATGATCTTAGGTGATCCTCAAGTGATTCCTTAGAACTAATACATGTATCCCTCATGTTGGAACTACATTGTTAATTCCTTAAAATCCATGGGAATGGAGCCTAGAGTGTGTAACCATTCAACACCGAGCACAATGTCATAACCGCCCATGTCGATAGAAAAAATATGAGATTTCAGGTGGTACTAACAAATTTGTAGGTGAAAATTTTCCCAACACCCACCACATTTCATGGAACCTCCATTAGCAATCATGATTTGAAAATTGTTGACACCACGAATATAGCAATTGATTTCCTAGGAAATGTGGTGGTGAATAAAATTATGGGAGTTTCCAGTGTCAACAAGGATGATGACTTTCCTATGCTTAATTTAGTCAATTAGCTTGAGGGTTTGGGGAGCAGAGAAGCTAGTGAGGGCATGCAGCAAAATTAATGGTTTGACTTTTGGTGGGTCAGTGGGAAGAGTAGTGGTAGTTGGAGGGGGTAGCTCTCCCACAGGGGGGAATTAGGTCCAAGAAACATACCCATAGCGTGCATTTTTATGTCATTTCCACCATTGAAAGTGTTCAGGATCAAGATAGAGAAAAACATAACAAAGTTTTTCCAACTCATCAGTAATGTTATGCAAATAAAAATAATGCTCCATTTGGGTGACCCAACCTGTGGGATCGAAGCCATCAAATTTATTGACCTCTTTTCTAGGAAGATAGGGGTCAAAATGAAAGGAGTTGGATTGAAAGACCATATAATGGGAGGAGTCATCACCATCTAAGTGGGATGAATTTTTCGATAAGGAAGGGCCCTCGGATCAGTTCAACATCTGGTTGAAAACATATTTGAGGGTGTCAAATTCACTCGTGAATTTGGTATCCATGGCTTCAAAATTGTGTTGGACTTGGTCCTGGAATTGTGCAAATCGGGAATTGATGGAAGAAATGTCAAAAATAACTTGTTGGATGTTCTCCTTGTTCTGGTCGATGGAAATTTCTAGGTCGTGGTTGCGATTGTTGGCCATTTGAAGAGGAGGGGTGTTTGTAAGGGGAAATGGATCCACTAAAAAATGGCAGATAGATGAGATATATGACTACAATCAAAGAGAGAAGGGAAATCTAATGGGATATATGCCAAATAAGGGTGTTAGGAAGTGTGCGTGGGACCACAAAAAATAAATTATTATAATTGATAGATACCACCACAATTAAGGTGAAAAGGGGAATGCAATGGGATAGATTGCAAATAAGGGTGTTAGGAAGGGGGTCAGGTCCACTAAAAAAAGGATTAAAAATGATAGGTACCATTGCAATCAAGGAAAGGAGAGGAATCCAATGGGATAGGTCTCGAATAAGTGTGCTAACGGGACCACTATACCTTTTTTTTACTCCTGTGGGGTGTTAACACTGAGAGTCACACTCATACTACAAGAGGATAAGCCCAGTACCCATCAAAATAAAAGTAAAAGGATTAAAATGTTTTGAGTAGGTGGATCAGTGAGACTACGTGAAGAGGAAAAGATAGCAGAAGTAACTGCAGATCATTGCAGGACCATTGGGTTATGGAGTCATAAGTATAATGAATAAGGAAGGCATTTAAACTGCCTATCAAACAAAAGGATTTATGTGGTGATAAGGAGAAAGAAGACATAAAATCTCTGAGTGATGAACCATGAAAATGGGAAATATAAAAACATATCCTCTATCGCATCAGGAATCCATAGATCATAGAGATATTACATCCGGACAAGAAGAAAATAGAAAATATCTGGTGAACCATGAAAGATGGGCATGATAGCAATAGATCATCCATCACCTTAGGGATCTATAAATCATAGAGATAACATCTATATAATAATGAAAACATGAAAGGTTTGATTGATGAACGATGAACATGGGAAAGATAATAATAGAGGCTCTACCACCTCAGGAATGCATGAATCACAGCTACTACATTCAGACAGTAAGAAAAACTGGAAATGTATGATGAACCATGAAAGATGGGCATGATAGAAATAGATCCTCCATCACCACAGGGATCCATAAATCAGAGAGATTACATTCAGAAAAGAAGGAAAACAGAAGCAACGTGTGAAATAAGAAGACAATATGATAAAAATGATTCAAAGGAATCTTCAATAACATCTGTTTACAATCCAAACCCTCGGGCATACAAACTAAAAAATTGCATAGCCCTGCTCCTGAAACACTCTTGGCTCCCTAGCCTCTGAAGAACACCCCCACCCTTTATAAAAAATAAATTGATCTATTTACATCAGATTATTCCACAACTACCAGGAGTGTGATCTAGCCATCCCATTCAAGGCTTTGCATATGTGCATCCTTCTGTCAGACTGTGCATGTATTGTTTTGTCAGACGCAAACTTCGATCAACATGGGCCTATATAAAATTGTCCATAGGGGTACCTCAGTCTGATAGTGTTGTCTTCATGGCCAAATCCTCCATGCCTTCTAATTATCGAGTGAGTCGAGGTTTCAACCAACACTCCTTTTTCATTAACTGATCTCTCATCGGGATCAGGACAAGGCTCAACACCTAGGGGGTGCCACGTGCTACTCTTGGATTAGACGCTATATAATCACGTGATTGCGGGGCCGTCAAAGGTAGTTTAGATCCACACAACTTTTGAACCCACAATCCACCACCTTCCACCACGTAGCTCTTTTTTTATACCATGGTTTCAATTGTGAGACTGCTCAAGAATTTTATTGTTTGAGCATGTGTCGTCCCCATAATGAAGTGTGGTCGTCGATCTAGTCGTGATCTATGATCAGGGAAAGCCTCGCTTTTGCTGGAATGTTCCACTCTTGGATGGACCCTGCTTCCTGCTACAAAGATAGAGAAAAACATAAAAAAGTTTTTCCAACTCATCAGTAATGTTATGCAAAGAAAAATAATGCTCCATTTGAGTGACCCAACCCGTGGGATTGAAGCCATCAAATTTATTGACCTCATTTCTAGGAAGACAGGGGTCACAATGAAAGGATTTGGATTGAAAGACCATATAATGGGAGGAGTCATTACCATCTAAGTGGGATGAATTTTCCAATAAGGAAGGGCCCTCAGATCAGTTCAACAACTGGTTGAAAACATATTTGAGGGTGTCAAATTCACTCGTGAATTTGGTATCCATGGCTTCAAAATTGTGTTGGACTTGGTCCAGGAATTGTGCAAATCGGGAATTGATGGAAGAAATGTCAGAAATCACTTGTTGGATGTTCTCCTTATTCTGGTCGATGGAAATTTCTAGGTTGTGGTTGCGATTGTTGGTCATTTGAAGAGCAGGGGTGTTTGTAAGGGGAAATGGATCCACTAAAAAAAGGAATATAGGTGAGGTATATGACTACAATCAAAGAGAGAAGGGAAATCCAATGGGATATATGCCAAATAAGGGTGTCAGGAAGGGTGTGTGGGACCACAAACAATAAATTCTTATAATTGATAGATACCACCACAATTAAGGTGAAAAGGGGAATGCAATGGGATAGATTGCAAACCCTCAGGCATACAAACTAAAAAATCACAAAGCCCTGCTCCTAAAACACTCTTGGCTCCCCAGCCTCTGAAGAACACCTCCACCCTTTATAAAAAATAATTTGATCTATTTACATCAAATTAGTCCACAACTACCAGGGGTGTGATTTGGCCATCCCATTCAAGGCTTTGCATCTGTGCATCCTTCTGTCAGACTGTGCATGTATTGTTTTGTCAGACGCAAACTCAAATAAACATGGGCCTATAGAAAATTGTTCATAGGGGTATCTCGGTCTGACAGTGTTGTCTTCATGGCCAAATCCTCCATGCCTTCTAATTATGGAGTGAGTCGAGGTTTCAACCATCACTCCTTTTTCATTAACTGATCTCTCATCGGGATCGGGACAAGGCTCAATGCCTAGGGGGGTGCCACGAGCTGCTCTTGGATTAGATGCTATATAATCACGTGATTGTGGGGCCGTCAAAGGCAGTTTAGATCCACACAACTTTTGAACCCACAATCCACCACCTTCCACCACGTAGCTCTTTTTTTATACCATGGTTTCAATTGCGGGACCACTCAAGAATTTTATTGTTCGAGCATATTTTGTCCCCACAATGAAGTGTGGTCGCCGATCTGGTCACGATTTGTGATCAGGGAAAGCCTCGCTTTTGCTAGACTGTTCCACTCTTGGATGGACCCTGCTTCCTGCTACAAAGATTAATGGCTCAAAATTACTTCAAGAGTTCAGGCTTTAGGCCTCTTCAATGCATAGCTCTTACAATCCTTTGAAGTGCCAAATTCCTGAAGTGTGATATCTGGCGTCGCGTGTCCTCTTGTTTTGGATGATTGAGATTTACTTCGGGAGTTTGAGCTTCGATCCTTTTTCTCCTTATTTCTCACACAATTCTCTGAAGTGTCGAATTCCCGATGTGAGAGATCTCACACTGCGTGTCCTCTTGTTTTGGACGACCGAGATTTACTTTGGGAGTTCAGGCTTCGGGTATTTTTCTCCTGCTTTCTCGTGCAATTCTCTGAAGTGTCGAATTCCCGAAGTGAGAGATATGGTGTCGTGTGTCCTCTTTTTTTGGATGACCGAGATTTACTTCGAGTGTTTGGTCTTCGGACCTTTTTCTCCTACTTTCTCACGCAATTCTCTGAAGTGCCAAATTCCCAAAGTGAGAGATCTGACACCACGTGTCCTCTTGTTTTGGACGACCGATATTTAGTTTTGGATTTCGAGCTTTGGGCCTTTTTCTTCTGTTGTTCTGTGCAATCCTACAAAGTGCCAAATTCCCAAAGTGAGAGATATGGTGATGTGTGGCCTCTTGATTTGTACGGCCGAGATTTACTTCAGGAGTTCAGGATTCGGGCCTTCGGGATTCCTTTACTTACTCAAGTTCTACTTGCTTTCTCTTGGAGTACGAGATCACCTGGCATGTGTCCCCTGATGAAAGATCAATGGCCACGAGCGATTGCAGGCTCACAACTAGCATATACTTTAATTTCCTTTCCGATCCCTGCAATGCGAAGATGCTCATTCATAGTGGGATCGATATGCACCATTGATCTTTTGATCTAGTAATATCGACGATCCTGAGCGATTGCGGGCTCACAACTTGCAGAAAATTTAATTTGCATCATGATCCTTGTAATGACTCCCCGCCGTCAATTTCTCTCCAATGATATTTGGCGATCGTGACTTAATCTTGCTAATATGATAGTTGGTCTTTCTATCGCACAGATCCTACGGCTGAAAATTGAATCTGCTCGCATGTCAATATTTCAACCCGAAATGGGCTGCTTTTGAATGTTGTGTTTGGGCGCTTCTGTGTATACCATGGACTTGGTCATCCTATGACCCTTTGATAGCTATATGTGATAACATTTGGATCCACAAGGGATGGGATGCTCCCTTCGAGGTGCCAAGAATGCACAGTTCCAGTGCCTTAGCTATTGGGTTGTGGAATTGAGCTCAAATACATCTTGTTGAGGAAAACAGGCTGACATGTACACTACTCTACTTAAAAAAAGAAAATAAGCACATGTTCTCCAGAAGGAGCTTATTTATGTACAATCCTAGACTAACATATTTTTACAATATGCTAGGTCAAAGGAAACTTCTACCATAGCCACCCAGACTGTTTGGTAATATAATTCTTCTTTTCACTGCAAATGATCCAAAAAAGGTAAGGGAAGTATGAAAGAAAAATGAAAACATGTTTTGGAACACTGAAAATACCCCCAAATGATGATAAGATGAATAATATTGCAGGCTCCAATGCTTTTGGAAAACGCAACTCCATATATAACTCCACGAGGTCATAAAATTTGTAATAAGGCATGCCAAACTGGCAAGAAATTACCTCATTTACTTCATTATTGTTCACCTATTGTTTGGTGTTCTCAGAGTGTATGGATAGATAAAGGATTGATGCAGATTGGCTAATCTCAGGTGATATTTGCTCATTTACAAGTGTTGGGCAGGAGATAAGTTGTGAATTTAGCTCTTCCTTTTCTCCTTCATGGCCCTCTCAAATATCATATTCATAATCATTATATACATGAACCATGATACGAGGTTCCAAAGAAGCCATGGAAAAACTCTTCTCTTCATCATCTTCACTGGGATATTCTTCAAAAATTGGTTGTTTTTGGTCAACATTTGAAACAACTTCTTGATCATAAGAAGGGATGACCAAAACGTCTGCTTCAAGGACAGGAATATCCTCTACATTTTCTCCATAAGAGAAGCAAACAACATCTTCCTTCAAATATGAAACGCTAGGAAAAAATAGAGATAAATATTCCCTATTTCTTTTAAATATCTTATCATCTATCTCAGCTTCGCAGTTAGGAGAAATATCTACTACATAATACACTTTCTCTTCATCATCAGAATATTCAAAACAAAGATGTTGATCTTCATGAACATTTAAAACAAAAGATACATCTGATATGATGCTAGACATTTCTATGTTATTTCTATCATAATGAATATCATTCAACACCTCATGATCTTCATGGTAAATGTTTTCTTCTACAATAGATGCTTCATCAGAAATATGGCTTTCACGACTAGAAGAATCTTTATGGATTAAAGAAAACTCCTCACGACATCCCTCAAAAAGACGTTTGGCTGGAAAATAGTCTTTGCAAAATGAATTAAAAGCTTCATGAAAACTTGTCAAAGAGATGATACTTGCAATTGGGAGAGATCTACACCAATCGCGAGAAATCCCCTCTAATGAATACCTAAAAATATTAATCTAAACATCCTCATGCATGATATGAAGTTGATGAATAAAACCTTGAAAATCCATCAAGTGTTTAGCTGGTTCCTCCCACTCTTCTCCTCGAGATTTAGGAAAGCTACTTTTCCATAGATTAGAGAGATACTACATCTAGACAAGAAGAAAACAGAAAATATCTGGTGAACCATTAAAGATGGGTATGATAGCAACAGATCTCCATCGCCTCAAGGATCCATAAATCATAGAGATAACATCCAAAAAATAAGGAAAACACGAAGGGTCTGAGTGATGGGCGATGAACATGGGAAAGATAACATCAAATCCTCTACCGCCTCAGGAATCCATGAATCACAAATACTACATTCAGACAATAAGAAAAACTAGAAATATCTGATGAACCATGAAAGATGGGAATGATAGCAACAAATCCTCCATTGCCTCAGGGATCCATAAATCAGAGAGATTACATTCGGATAAGAAGGAAAACAGAAACAGCGTGTGAACTAAGAAGACGGTCTAATAAAAATGATTCAAAGGAATATTCAATAACATCTATTTACAATCCAAACCCTCAAGCATACAAACTGAAAAATTACAAAGCCCTTCTCCTGAAAATCTCTCGGCTCCCTAGCCTCTGAAGAACACCCCCCCTTTACAAAAACTAAATTGATCTATTTACATCAGATTAGTCCACAACTACAAGGAGTGTGATCTGGCCATCCCATTCAAGGCTTTACGTCTGTGCAACCTTCTGTCAGATTGTGTGTGTATTCTTTTGTCAGACGCAAACTCAAATCAGCATCGGCTTGCATAAAAACCATCCATTGGGTACCTAGGGATGATAGTGTTGTCTCCACGACTAGACCCTCCATGCCTTATATTTATGGAGTGAGTCAAGGTTTCAACCATCACTCCTTTTTCATTAACTGATCTCTCATCAGGATCGGGACGAGGCTCAATGCTTAGGGTGCCCACATGCTTCTCTTGGGTTAGATGCTATATAATCATGTGATTTTGGGCCGTCAAAGGCGGTTTGGATCCACACTTCTTTTGAGGCCGCAATCCACCACCTTTTTCCACATAGCTCTTTTGTTATACCATGGTTTCAACTACGGAACCACTCAATAATTTTATCGTTCAACCATGTTTCGTCCTCGCAATGAAGTGTGGTCATCAATCTGGTCGCGATATGTGATCATGGAAAGACCTTCTTTTGCTACCACGTGTCGCTCTTGGATGGACCCTGTTTCCTGTTGTGAATATCAATGGCTCAAAAATACTTCGGGAATTCAGGCTTCGGGCATTTTCAATGCATATCTCTTACAATCCTCTAAAGTTCCAAATTCTTGAAGTGTGAGATCTGGTGCCACGTGTCTTCTTGTTTTGGACGACCGAGATTTACTTTGGGAGTTTGGGCTTCGGGCCTTTTTCTCCTGCTTGTCCATGCAATTCTCTGAAGTGTCAAATTCTCGAAGTGAGAGATCTAGCGTCGTGTGTCCTCTTGTTTTGGACGACCGAGATTTACTTCGAGAGTTCGGGCTTCAGGCCTTTTTCTCCTGCTTACTCATGCAATTCTCCAAAGTGTTAAATTCCCGAAGTGAGAGATCTGGCGTCACGTGTCCTCTTGTTTTGGACAGCCAAGATTTACTTCAGGAGTTCGGG
>JASDQU010585327.1:55266-79413 GCA_032191745.1 Picea mariana
ATCCATCTCAAAGTGCACTTAATACATGACCATTGATCTTGACAAGTGACCAAGCACTCGTTTGGTGTAGCATCTGGTCACCGCCTGTGGTCGTATGGAATATAGGTCCTGAAGAGTTTATGTGCGAAATTTAACACACTGAATGAGAAATTTATCTCTGTCAAGAAGGAACATTAAACCAGATAGGATTTGTACGTTGTCATGATTTATCTTAAGGAACATCACTTAAATTAATAAGCCCATGGTTTTATGCATATGGTCACATTTAAATGGTTTGAAGGAAGCACCGCTGCAGAATTCGATTTTTGCAATATTTGCAGAGACATGGGATCGAGTTTAAAACAAAATCGATCCATATCAGTGATCAATTTATGAAAATCACTCTCACTAAATTAAAATCCTTCACAATAATGTTTGAATAATAATAGAGATTATTGTTAATTTAAATTTAAGAGGTGTGATGGTCCAAAAAAAGAGACACAATGCTTCATATCTTACACTAGTTGGAAGATTATATAAACAAGAAAGAATGGTGAGAAGAAAGAGTCTATGTAGTCCAGAATAGAAGATCAAAACAGAATCAGAGTCCAAGAAGAAGAATTGATGATTCTTATGAAGTGGGGGTGGAAGGGAGGAGCACGAAAGGATTCATATCCTTTACTAAGTAAGGTGTAATTTAAGGGAGTTGGTGCTTCCTGGGGTTGGTTCCCTAAAGACAAGGGAGTTGGTGCTTCCTAGGGTTGGTGCCCTCAATTTAAGAGTGTTGGTGCTTCCTACGGTTGGTGCCCTAAAGTTAAGGGAGTTGGTGCTTCCTAGAGTTGATGCCCTAAAGACAAGGGAGTTGGTGCTCTAAAAAGGATTGGTGTCCTTCACTATTCTTCATAAAAACCTTGCAATTTATGTTAATTATATATTTATAATTGATTTAAAATACAAGTCCATTGTTGATCTATTGTGTTAAATAATAAAATATCAAAGTAAATGCTAATTGTTAAAAAAAAGAAATACTAATTCACCCCGTCTTAGTATTTCCAACATATAATGCTATTGACTTCATTTAGTGGTATCCTTTGTCATCCATCCTTCCCATATGATAGGATCATCCATCCTTTAATACCTACAGCCATAATCTAATTTTCCCTTATCAACCAAAATCTAGTTTTATTAAAAAAATAAAAATAAAATAAAACAAATTTTTATTTTTTATTACATTATTTTAAAATTTAACTTTTTTACACCTTAACTTTATTACAACTTATTACACATATTTTATATTTTACCTTGCCACACATGATTTTAAAAGCCAAAATAAAAAAATCCCCTCTACATATCTACTTCAATGTGCAAAAAGCCAAAATCAAAGAATCCCCCATCTATCAAAGAATATCTTCCATTCTTTTCATGTGTAGGTCCCTCGTAATGTCTCCCTCAATAGTGCTTGAAATTTCTACATCCATAGAATGTGGACAACCAAGAACTTTAGGTTGACTCGATATTTACTTACATCACAATCAATATTTCTTCACAAATATTGCATATGCAATATTTGTGGTTGGTCGATCATCTACCATACACATATGTGACGTTTCAACCATTTTTTTCATTAAATCTTAAAAAAACAAATTCACATTAGATTTAAAAAAATCGAAATGGAGTTTTTTATTAAAGTATCAAAGTGAATTATTTCTAATTATATATATATATATAAAACTTTCAAACATTATAAATTTAATAACGTAAGTACTTAATTTCCACATTAATGAAACCTTGTTCAAGTTCCTTTGTTAATGTCAAACACTTGTTAAAATGATTGTATTGGTAATAGGTATGTTGAGTATTAAAGTTTATTCTTATTTTTGCTTTTTTCTAAAAACATTATTAAAATTTTTAATAATTTTATTTTCATTTTTTCATAGATATTATTAAATTTTATTGCTTGGTGTTATATTCGACAAGTTTATTTTAACAAAGTTATATTTTAAATGTGTTATGAATTGATTTTTTTTCTATTTAAAATTATCAAAAAATTAATATTTTTAACATGAAATTTAATAATAATTAATTTGGATTAATGAAATTGTATGTATCAAATTTTAATATTGTATAATCAAATTGTAATAGAGGTATTCAAAGATGATAAATCTATTTTTTTATTAAAAACAACAATTCCATTCATCCAAAATTATAATTTTTACAAAACTGATTAAATTTTGATGATTAAAAAAAATAAAAAATGTCAACATAAATTGTTTTTCAATAATCCCATTGCATACAAAGAGGTTTTTACACTACTTATAATCTATAATGAGTATTTAGAGGTTATTTGGTGAGATTTCAAAACTTAGAGGCTACTTATGATATATAATGAATATTTAGATGCTAGCATAGAACGAACAAAGTGGATATAAAGTATTTCATAATTGAATTGGTATTATAAGCCTAGATTATGAATAGATAACTTTAGTATAAAGCTTGTGTGGTTATTATCTACATTTTCCAAAAGTTCTTATCAATTAAAATAATATTTCATGTGATAAAATGATGTATTATTATGTGTACGAAAAAATATAACATAAGGTGAATAAAGAAAATTCTATTAGTAAATTGGTTTACTAGTACAAAGACAAAAATATATTCTAATTTATCTTTTTATAAGAAAACATGCACGTGGAAAAAAAAAGTCAACCTAAAAACTAGATGAGAAGATAAGAAACTACTCCTCAAAGTTCTTCAAATGGTTTCTAATTGAGCTATAAGGATAAAAAGACTTCACATCAAAAATGATTTTATATGGTAACATAGACAAAACACCAAACACAACCTTTCTTGTCACCCTAATTCAAACAAAACCTTTCTTCACCCTAATTCCCACTTGCTTAAGAAAGAGAGATTATGTAAATCTATTAATGATTTAGTGAAACATTAATACAAACAGGAAAACGACATGAATCAAAATATGAAAACAACATGAATCAAAATATATTTTAGGGGAGGAAATATCAAAATGTTTCACTCATTAAAACAATGATTATAATGAAATTGTTACTCTTCTAAGATGTAGAAGTGGTTTCTAATTTCCAGTCAATTGGGTTCTTTCCTCTCTCATGCTCTCTTAAGGATGATTTAAAATATGATAATGATGTAGGTACTCACTCTAACATCCTCTCTTAAGGATGATTTAAAATATGATAATGATGTAGGTACTCACTCTAACATCCATCAAACCATTAGCATAATATTAGGTCTCTGAATCCAATGGTAAAAACCCCATGAAGGAGGTCTCTCCATCCAATGGTAAAAACCCCACCAAACCATTAGTTTTAAAAAAAAAAAATTTGGTTCTTTCTAAAATTTTTAAAGATATTAATGATCCACCAAAGATATTAATCATCCATCTACTTAAGAATTTTGAGATATTTGCAAATTTAATGTTTCATTTATGATCATAATTGAAGTTATGAATTGTATGTTTGTTGGGCACATGTTTTGAGATCAAATTAAACTAAATTAAAGGACGAATGCTACCTTTGTTTCGATATGAATGTGGTCGTAATGTTTTTCAAAGAAAAATTTGTGCGGGTAAATAAAATTAATAGTATTTATGATTTTCCAAATTTCAAGGAAATGTTAGGAATTTGCTTCTTACATAGATCATTTGGTAATGTTATTAAAAGTAAATATTAATTGTTATTAGGTTATTAGGTGGTGAAGTTGAATTGTCATCAAACTTACGATAGAGGTATTGATTGACAGTTTGGTGGAAGACAGTTTTAGGTGCACACTTTGTGCAGATTGAGAGCAAAGTTTGTGGTGAAATGAAGCACTTGGACATGGTGGGTGGTCGCAAAACTCATCGTAGAGTTCATCGCAAGACTTGTCGCAAATTCAATCATAGAATTATTGTGAAGACCTTGAGGTAAATTCTTGGGTTCCTTGAATGAACTGATCACAATTAGATCTGAATATACTTGGAGGGTCGTACATGGCTAGGTTACACGTAGATGGAAGTGACAGGGAGAGGGAGCCCAATAGAGGAAGGATGAAGGATTCACTTGTTATCTTGGAGAATATTATTGAGCAGATGATGAATGCAATGTATCAACATGGTGAGAAGGTTGAATGAATGGAGACAAAGACAGGAAAAATAGTGCATGGGTTTAATGAAGCCATGTGGGAGTGTCAGTTGATTGTGAATGTTATAACAAGCACCTTGACCAATGATGTTCGGGATAGACTCAAGGAAGTAGAGGATACACTATCCTTAGTCATATAGAAGTTGAAGGACCAAGAAGATGTCATCACATTGTTGAAATGAGATTTGGCTAATGAACAGAGTTTAGGCATCATGCCAATGAGGATCAATATAAAGAAACTTGAGCCATATGATGGTACCCGCAATGCTAGGTTTCTTGGAAACTTCTATTGGGACATAGAGTTGTACTTAGAAAATTTGAATGTGATTTCAGATGAAGCTACAGTGAACACTGCTGCAATTTTCTTGACATGGATTGTTAAGCTCTAATGGAGAAACCGAGTGGAAGACTTGGTAGCTGGGAGAACCACAGAGAAGATCAAAAACTAGGTAGAGATGAAGGAAGCCTTGAAGACATAGTTTGATATAAAAAACCAAGCATGGATTGCACAAAATCAGTTGTTGGCTCTTAGGCATAGTGGTAAGATCCAAGCCTACATCAAGGAGTTCACAGGGCTCATGTTTGAGATCAAGGATATGTCAGAAGAAGAAAGACTTTTCCACTTCATGAATGATCTACAATCATGGGTGCAAAGTGATTTGTGATGCTAGAATGTGCAGAATCTTTTGATAGCCATCACTATAGTGGAACAATTACTGGACTTCAAGGGTGAATCCAAAGACAGGTCCTAGGAGTAGTAAGGATTCCCAAGATAAGAGGCAATAAGGGAAATGGAAGAAGAAGGACAAAGGAAATACAAATATGTCCAAGGGTGGTGAGGATAATTCCAAGCAAATAGATGCACCAAAAGAAAATAATCTAATTTCATGTTGGATTTGTACCAAGGATAACTATGCGAAGAATTTTCCCTTCGAACAAAAGTTGAATGCCTTGGAGAAAGAGGACAACCCATTTGTTAGGATATTGCAGGTCTTGAACATTATCATGAAGGGAGGATCCACGGAGATCTAAGAGAAACATGAGACAATAATTTTCTATGTGTAGGCTGAACTCAATGGGAATTCAATGGTGGCTATGGTGGACAATGAGGCGACTCACAACTTCATAGGCGAGGATATAGTGCAGAGACTTGGGTTACAACTTAAGCCAATGCAAAAAACCTTCAAAGTAGTCAACTCAAGTATAGAGAGAGTCATTGGTGTGGCCAAGTATATATCATTGAAACTTGGGGACTGGTGTGGAAGTATGAGTTTCATCATTGTTCCTATGGACAATTTTGAAGTTGTGTTGGGACAAGAGTTGATGAGGAAGGAAAATGAAACACATATTCATCACATAGATAGTTTATCCATTTTCTTAGGACAAACTCCATGTTTGGTTCCTACCATGAGGAGGAAATAAGGGAGCACGTGAATTTCATCCTTATAGTTGGTTGTTGTGAATAGTCATAGTGGACAACCTTGTAGAGACGAATTCAGACAAAGTGGGGCAATGGTTGGACAACCCAATGCTGAAAATGAAAGAATTTTGGTGTCAGTGGAATGGAGGCTTGTTGATGTTGAAGACATAGTTGGATATTTGGCTAAGGCCATGGATGGTTTGGCATATGTCTGTTTGAACTAAGAATCACAACAAGGATTTGGAGAGGTCATAAAGATGAGGACATCGAAATAGATTATTGAACAAGATAGAATACCATATGCATACCGAGAGGATGAGAGGGAGATGCAACAACCTTGGTATAGGAGAATGGTCGTATGACCCTTACTTAGAATGACTCATTAAGGAGAGCGAAGGAAAAATTGGTTCAGGTGTACCATTGCTTATGTATATAATGCATAAGTATGTCAACTCTCCATTGATCACATTGAGATAGATTGGAGATGAGGGAGATGGCCTAACCAACCATCCTCCTTCACCTTCACACTAGACAACATCACATTGGATCATTATCTCGGTGGGAGTTGGCGAGACATTTGGGGTGACTTGGTGAAGTTTGTTGGGAACATAGGATGGGAAAATTGAAAGATTGAATACGAGGTATAAAATTTTTCCTAGAGGAGATGAGGAGTTGAAAATGAGGAAATTTTGTAGACAAAAAAGGGTATTTGAGCGTGAATATGCGGGTTCTTGTGGAGAAATTGTGATGATTGGACTAGCTACCCAATTATCCAAAGTCACATGGGGATCCAATCCATGGAAGTATGAGTAGACAGACCAAAGTATTGATGCAACAATAAGTTAGTGAGATGCGACACTTCATGGACTCATGAAACTTCCTAAGGGAAGTTTTCCTTGATGATAATTGTGGCAAATAGTGGTTGTTGAGTAGTGACAAGATCTAAATATGGGGTGGAGATGCCATGGAGATCAATGGATGTTGTAACATATGGAAACATATTTTAGTGGGGGAGGATGTAAAGCCTCTCTTGAAACCTACCAAGTGCACGCCCTCTTTGGACACACTTGGAGGCAATTCAATTGAAGTGAACATAAGGAGTATGTGATTGGTTGGGAGGGTGAAGTATTATAGGCATGGGAAGGAGCACCTTGGGCACACAATGGTGATGTGTGGACCCAAGGGGGAACATGCCTTACTTTCCTTGTGATGGAAGACAAATAATTGGTTCCACGAGAGCACAATCGAGGAGACTTGGGCACAAGCACTCAAGAAGTGGAATCACCTGCCCTTGGTTACATGATCATGTTTGGAAGGTCTTCTTGACCCTCTCATCATACCCAAAAATATTTGGAGTCGGTTGGAGTCAAGAGATGAGGCGTGGAGCAGAAGCAACCAAAATATGGGGCATGTTGGTCCAAAGGACACGTCAGCTTCACAAGGCATGCACAAGGAAAGGGAGCACCCAAGTGAATGAGGTGTGTCAGCACGAGTGAGCATGCTCAGGAGATGGGGCAAACCATTATGAAAGGGCGTGATGGTTCGTGGACACACAAGTTCAACGAACATGAATGATCGAATGGGCATGTCGATCTGAAAGAGCATGTTGGTCCACAAAAGGACATGACCACCCCAATGGGCATGATGACTCAAAGAGGAGATGATTGGATTCATATAAGAACATAAGGCACACAAGCTTGTAGTTATTGAGAGGGGGGTGAATCAATATCAAGTACAATTTATCACTTTTAAATCTTTAACTTTTAAATAAAATAAATGCATCCCAATATAAAGTAAAGAGCAGTAGAATAAGTACACAATGCACAAAAGATTTACGTGGAAATACACAAAATGTTTTTATATAATAACAAAATCACATTCATATGAAGATGCAACTTCTAAGATTCTCCAAATCCTACTAGAAGGGGGATTCAACCCCCTAATTTATGTTGATTAATTGGGTTGGTTGTGATTGATGTCACCCCTTGAATAAAGTCCAGTGCGAATTCATGTAGCACAAAGGTTTGGGTAATGGACCCAAGTTTGTTTGATGTATAATGGTATGAGTTTTAATATATTTGAAGGTAATACTATTTTGGATGGATAGTACATGTCATTCAATTTCCGGTGGTATGTGGAATGTCACATAACTCCTCACGGTTAGAGAGTTATGGCGATGTGAAGTTGGAGAACCCTCATGAGTCATCTAGAAGCCCCAAAATGTCAAAGTAGTTGCAAAGAAGAAATTGTTTAAATAATAAAGTGAAGTGATGAGTGCACTATAATTCAAAGTGGATACAAAATAAATTATTTAAATAATAAAGTTAATGGAGAAATTACTAAGTGGACAAGTGGTTAGAAGTGGGTTAGCCCTAAAATAAGGAAAGTGGTTTAAGAGATTTTAGAAGGTAAATAATAAAGTGAAGTGATGAGTGTACTATAATTCAAAATGGATACAAAATAAATTATTTAAATAAAAAAGTTAATGAATAAATTAATAAGTGGACAAGTGGTTAGAAGTGGGTTAACCCTAAAATAAGGAAAGTGGGTTAAGATGGTTAAAAGGTAACCCCTTGAGGAAGCTACATGAAAATATAAATAAGAGGAAAGACTCTCTCATTTTAATCACACTTGAACATATTGAATATCTACAAGTGACTGAGGTAACCAAAGGATATCTAAGCCGAATTTCAGACGAAAGATGAAGTAAAGAAGGCCGAAATTCAAGGGAGGATAAATTCTTTTGATGATGCTTTCTAATGTATGTTATTTACAGGGAATCTCACCATTTTAGCAATAACATTTTTTCTAGAATGATTCAGACCATGAAATTGGGAGGCCGTTGAGGAAACATATCCAAGTAGTTGTGATAAAAATTTCATCTTGTGGGTCATTGTATTTTTGGAATTACACTCCGTGTACAATAGGGTTTGTGTCTAGTCCTGAAACTAGTCTAAAACAAGTGGTTCGAGTAAAAATGTCATAAATTCTTCATAACATATCTAAATTCAGTACAACTAAATGTACTGGTTAGAGTACAGTATGTAGTATTTTGTGTAGCATTTTCATATCCATACAACAAATATTTCGTGCGAGGCACGCTCTATAAGTTCGCTCTCTAGAACAAGCCAAAATTCAACAAGGTATGTCATTTTTTCTATAAATCCTTTTCTTAGAGGTTCCAAGTAGTGCAACCTAGAGGAATTGCATAAAAGACATTGAGGAAAATTGTTTACTATTTTCATATCTTCATTCATTATAGGTACATAGTTATTATTATTGCAAGTTAGGGTTGTTGACTAATCCAAAACTAGTCATGTGAGACTAAAGTAAAGTTTGATGAAAATGCTAGTCTCTTGTTGTTAAAGTTAAGGAAGGTTTGTAGGTATGTGATCATATAGACCAAGTCTATTATAGAGTTAAAAATTAGATTTGTATGATGAAATTGATGAGGGATTTTGATTGAGGTGCATCTTGGGTACATGGTTGAGACAAGTAGTTGATGAGTTGGCACATACATGAGGTGTATAGTTGATGATGTTGGTACATCTTGTTGACATGTTTGCAGCTAGAGGTGTGCTTGTCATTGATGGAAATATCAGCAGCGCAATGTTGATGGCATAAGAACAACAGTGAAGAAACAGAAGAGCAAACTAGAGAAGAGATCAAATCTCAGAAGAAATAGCGCCTTGCGCTTTCCAGAAGTGCAGCCGAGGACCAAGAGAAGGACTCACAGGATGAGAAAAGGTCGCACAACCTTTGACACTTAGAAATTCTTCCAATTTGGAAGGATGCATAAGCTCAGGAGGAAGAGAAACAATGATCGTTGGATCACCCATCTCGAATTCCCGATGGCCGTCAGATCAGAGTCCAGACAGGAAGAGCATGCAGAGAAGGAGAACATATATCAGGCGTCAGATCTGAGTGTGAGGATCGACCGTCGTTGGATCTAGAAGAACATCCATGACCATTAAGTGCAAGGTGAAGCAGGCTTACAAAGTCTTGAAAGCAGGGGGACCGTCCATCATCCCCATGGGGGTCTAGGGGATTGGTAAAGGCATTAGCCTGATCCAGTCAAAAAATGTTATTCTCCGTTATACCTTTCCAATGGTGTATCGAGTGCCCCAAACAAATATTGTACGAAAAAGTTACGCCCTCGGGAAGTTGACGTATCAACTACCCCCATCGAGGCCCACAAACCTTTTGGATTTTTATCTTCCGAGGTTAGGGTTTTTTATTTTACTTATGCTAAAATGGCCTTTGGAGCCTCATTGTAACAATCATCTTCTTACGAATGTGAGTAGTCTTCACATCTCTTCTCAGAGATAAGTTGCCACCATTCTAGCGATTCTTTCACTCTGTATTTACAGTCTTTGTACATTTTCACTTATTAATAGAAAATTGTGTATTACTGTTTATGGTTGCATCTCTGATACATTTATGTTATATTATTGAATATTCGAGATATCTCTGTACATTTCTTTATTATATGTATGCTCTCATTTCATGTCGAAAATAATCTGGATCATACATGCACCAATTACATAGAGAATAGAGAAGATAACCATGACATCTTATTATGGCTTGAAAACCCAAATCACAACAATACAATTTTATTTATTGGATGTAACAACAACTGATAAATACCTCCTAAACACATAGATCTAATGGCTGCTAGACAACTTCAACATCTACTAACAAAAAATCAAGAAACTTGGTAATGATGCCAAAACCTCGTCTAGAAGTGATGTGTCCTCTTCGTGATCATCAAACCCTCTACGGTGCAAGGCCAATATTCTCCTTAGACACCTCCTGCAACACTCGGGCCTCCCATACGAAACAAATCTACACATCATATCGTAGAGGTCCTTGTGGGATGAGACTAAACAATAGGCGGGGCCTCGCGTGATGAGGCTGGACAACCAATGGGGCCTCGCGGGACACCCTATGCTCAACCTGAGGGGGTGAATCCTAGTATGGCTTTACCAAAACCCTCTGTTGCACTTGCAAAACCACAATATTGCCTCCTCTGAAAATTTCAACAAATCTCCTATGCAAGACGACATTCCTCCAACTGAAACAAACCCAAATTGAAGCTCCATTGAAGACCCCATACGGATCCTCCTTACTATCTATCTAGGGTGGATATTGCACCACTGAAACTAAATTGTAATGGTGGAAGGGTTTTTCTAAACCCTAACAAAAAATGGCTCCAATAGAACTCCAAAATGATATATCAAATCATAATCCAAAGTGAGGATCAACCTCTCCTTTTATCCTTTTTCCATGTCTTCTAGAACTTTCCCCTTTTTCACCAAATCAAATGTGACTTCTAGAAATTTCCCCTTTTTTACTACATCAAATATAACCCTTATCCCCCTTTTTTCTTTTACTTTAAGATTGAAAGTCACTTTTAATAATGGTTAAGTAACTTATTAATCTAAAGTTAATTTATTTCCTTAATGTCACTTTAAATACATAGCATCTCTTAATTAAGTGACATTAAATGACCCTTTTTTATTCCCTTTTTCTTCACTGACGAGCCATAGGAGTCATTTATACTTCTGAACAGGAGAATCCAAAAATGGGATTTGACTCCACCTGTAATTATTGTTTTGTAATTTTCATTATACTCTCAATTTACTAAGAATACATGTGTAATCCTTCATTTTTTGTTGGGGTTTTACATATTATGTTTCCTAGGGTAAAACTTGTGCACATGGTGTTCCAAATGTGTGTCTTTTCTATTGTAGTTCTATTTTTTATGTCATAGTAGTTAAAGAATTTTTATGGCATGCTTTATAATTTTGTTAAATTAATAAATGCATAAAAAAAATTGTTGCATAATCAACAAGAAGCTCATTTTAATAGAAATTGTTTAATACGTGCTCCTGCAAACCAACCATTGGAATATCCAAGGTAGTGTACATATCAAAAGACAAAACATGAGCTACATAAAGAAAAAATACTTAGATCTTGTCAATTATGCACAATAATTTCCCTCCAGAAAATTTTCCACCAATCGATAAGCTTGAATATATCATAGACACCATTAAGTTGAGGGGTGCAATGTTATAGGAAAAACTCTCTCTCATCCCAACCCCAAATCGCATCCCCAAAAAATTGTTGTGAGACACAAATAACTACCAAGATCTCAAAACCCTTACTTAACAAGTAAGATAAAACAACAACAACTGAAGCCAAAAATATTATAAGATCCAACCAAAGAAAAGCACATACATAATTGAATCAATCTAAAAGTGACTTTTCTTTCTCACAACATAGATCACTCTCTTTAGATCCCAAATATATAGTTGAGATTGAAAATAAGTTGAGAATTAGTTGTGGTCATCATCTTGTGAAAGCATCAAATAACTAATACCTGGTGACCAAGTCCATGTGAGAACATACTGAATTAACCAATTGATTCATTCCACATCTTAATCCATCCATCATCCTCCCCAAGCCAAGGTAATATGATCCAAACCCTCAACACGACTTGGATGCAGGATAGGTGATGCAAATGAGACACATTGAGGATAAACCATGACTTGGGCATTCTCATTTTGATGCCCCTATAAGAAATGAAGAAGTTAAAGCATGAAAAGAATGGAAATCACAACAAGTCATGCGCCATAATGGTAATTCAGGTGTTGTCCTTACAATCTTATGTCGTGCATGTCAAGGGAACAATCTAGCATGTACCACCAATAATTGATATTGCTTATGTATTACTATCCAGTGTGGCCATCAATTTCAATCCATAGAGACCTAGACCCTATAACTCTTCGTTTCAGTTCCATTTGCATTCTTCCTTGTTCCGACCGGCCATAACTTCTAACTTATATATCTCTCTCCATAATCGTTCAAGACTGCGTTGCAAATGATTCAAAGGAAAATTCATAGCAAGGCAGGGTAAAGGGAAGGAGAACAAGACAGGAATATAGAATCTAAGGCATAGAAAGAGCCAAAATCAGGGAACCCAACATGATTAATAGTATACATGAGTTGCAGCCAGAATTTTGGTGCAAATTTGAAATTTGTTGCTAGAACTAAGGGCATAATGATCCATTTATCTATCTTATTCTCCACTTGTTGCACCACTACTTATCAGAGGTCTCTAAACAACACCTAGAAGGTAAATGGTATGCCTAGAAATTGGAAAACTTGGCCCAGTTGAATCCACAACCATTTTTTGGAGGCCAACCAAGCCGGCATAGGTCATTGTCTTTTTTTGTATCATTGAATTTTAGCCCATTGAATGCTCGAACTCAATGCTACACAAACAAAAGGATAAAATATATAGTGTTGGACACAGTGGCATGATATTGTCGTTGATTTCAATAGGATGCAGTATAAATCCAAAAGCTCGGAAGAGAAGTCGTGCAGAAGATCAACTTTTAGAAAAGAGAATTTTTACAAGCGGAAACCTTAATAAAAATCAAGAAACTAGAGTCGTCCGATATGAGAAACATTTTTGGAGTTATATTGACCGTCCAATCAAAGTAAAGTGGAAGGATAGGATAAGAAAGGACAAAGGATCGATATCCTGAATAGCCCAATTCATGACAAATGTTGATCTAGAGTGAAATATTATAGTCGTTAGATCAGAGCTGTGTAGTAGTAGTCAACTCCGACATTGACCACTCCGACAAAAAGAATCCAAGAATAGATAAGTAAGTTACAAGATCCATCGATCTAACAAAAGAATATATCATGACTGTCGAAGGACGAATTCAACAAAAATCCACAACAAACGTAAGATATGGGAGTTGCAGAGGAAGACCGTCGGATCAACATCTGATTAAGTCCTGACCGTCAGATCTTAGTAAGGGTAGATCAACGAAGGGGAGCCATTGCAGGATCAAAGGGTTGATTTAACGATCACACAAGTTTCGGTTTCACAATACAAACAGAGTGTCGATCATCGCCTACAAATAGATCAACGGTTGGCATCGATCCCACTATAATCGAGCATTTTCTATTGTGGAATTCGGGAAAGGGTTTAAACATCATTCTAGTCGAGACTTCACAGACCTTCCTAGACATATATCTTCATGATCGATTTAATCATGATATTCTAATTAGACCATCGATTATCACTGAAGGAGTTGATCAAAGGTCATAGCTCTCGATCATACGAAGGGAGGATAGAGGCCCTTCTGGTTAGTTGACAAGGACATGAAATATCTATAGTGATATATCTATTCAGCACTTCACCAATTTGGGAGGATTATATCAAAGTCTCAAAAGTGTCATATTCCCAAAGAAACGACAACCGTCATATCAATAAGAAACTTCAAATGAACCTATGACCGTTAGATCTAGGAGGAGGACATGTGACACATCAAGAGATCCATGTTAGCAAGACAACATCAACAAGGACACATGACACAATCAAATGGTGATAAGTGTCAAGGTCCAAATGGAATTTTAGGTATACATAAGTCACAAATATAAGTGACACATGGAATCGACTCAGTGAGTGCTAAGATAGTAGTGACATCATCAATTTACATCACTTCGATATTATGTCCTTTGAGGGAAACCAACATCTACCACCACCAACTTCCTGAAGCCCTGAAGCGCGAAGTCACGAACTAATGTTGGTTGTTGATCCAAGATCCTCTAGGATGAATCATGACCCTTATATCAAGCGCATTAGAAGGATAGAGTAAGCATGGGATGTTAACTGACAACAAGAAGTCATCGAAGTATTATGACTTATTTGGTAGGTAAACACTCCGGAGGGATTGAACTACCTAAGATTTATAGTAACCTGGAGTCCTAGAGTGTTGAATATCCGAAATAAGATATGACCGTCCATCGAGAAGGAAGATTCACTCTMAAGATACTAAAATCACACAATGAGAAGGCCATTAAAATCATGTCTTGTAGAGGTTGCGCAGACCATCCACTCAACCACARATTAAGACAGAAYCGTCTGATCTACAAGTAAATAGATAATACGTACTTCAGTGAAATTTGCTCTAGAGGAGTTGGAAAGATGCAAAAGCTGGAGTTCGAAAGCTCCAAATTTCTRAAGTAAACGAGAACCGTCCACTTAGCTACAGATTAAGTCATGGTCGTCGATTTGTTTGAAACCTCTATACAAGCCAAGATCATCCATCGAATGAAGAAAGAATATTAACCATCTGATCTACTTCAGCGAAATGCAMTCTRGAAGGTTGAATGATTGCAAAGGCTGGAAGTCCTAAAAGATGAAGTTATGAAGTAATGACAGTCATCCATCTCAATGTGCAATTAATACGTGATCGTTGATCTTGACAAGTGATCAAGCACTCGTTTGGTGTAGCACATGGTCACCACCTGTGGTCATATGGAATAGAGGTCCCAAAGAGTTTATGTGTGAAATTTAACACACAGAATGAGAAATTTATCTCGATCAAAAAGGAGCGTTAAACCAGACAGGATCTGGACGTTGTCATGATTTATCTTAAGGAACATCTCTTAAATTAATAAGCACGTGGTTTTATTAATATGTCCACATGTAAATGGTTTGAAGGAAGCACCTCTCCAGAATTTGATTACTGCGATATTTGCAGAAACATGGGATCGAGTTAAAAATGAAATCGATCCATATTAGTGATCGATTTATGAAAATCACTCTCACTAAATTAAAATCTTTCACGATAATGTTTGAATAATAATAGAGATTATTGTTAATTTAAAATGAAGAGGTGCAATGGTCCAAACAAAGGGACACAATGCTTCATAGCTCACACTAGTTGGAAGATTATATAAATGAGAAATAATGGTGAGAAGAAAGAGTCTTTGTAGTCTAGATCAGAAGATCAAAATAGAAGCAGAGTCCAAGAAGAAGAAGTGGTGATTCTCATGAAGTGAGGGTGGAAGGGAGGAGCATGAAAGGATTCATATCATTTACTAAGTAAAGTGTAATTTAAGGGAGTTGGTGCTTCCTGGGGTTGGTTCCCTAAAGACAAGGGAGTTGGTTCTTCCTAGGGTTGGTTCCATAAAGATAAGGGAGTTGGTACTTCCTAGGGTTGGTTCCCTAAAGTTAAGGGAGTTGGTTCTTACTAGGGTTGGTGCCCTAAAGTTAAGGGAGTTGGTGCTTCCTAGGGTTGGTGCCCTAAATATAAGGGAGTTGGTGCTTCCTAGGTTTGGTGCCCTAAAGACAAGGGATTTGGTGCTTCCTAGGGTTGGTACTCTAAAGAGGATTGTTGTCCTTTACTATTCTTCATAAAAACCTTGTAATTTATGTTAATTATACATTTATAATTTGATTTAAATACAATTCCATTGTTGATCTGTTCTGGTAAATAACAAAATATCAAAGTAAATGATAATTGTTGAAAAGGGGCAATACCTATTCACCCCCTCCCTCAGTATTTCCAACAATTGGTATCAAACCGAGTTCCTTCATCACAGTCTAACAACTAGAATGTAGACCTTGAAGATGGATCAACAAGAGGGAGTGTCTAACAAAAAAGAACCATTGTTCAATGGAGGTGGCTATGCTCTATGCAAAATAAGATTGAAAAGATTTATGTTGGCTCTTGATTTAGATATCTGGAAATCTGTTGTAGATGGTTACATTGCACCAACTACTCCACCCACAGATGTTGTAGAAAAGAAAATCTGCAATGAAAACTCAAGAGAAGTTAATGCAATTCTAGGAGGGTTGACAAATTCTATATGTGTGAAGGTTATGCATTGTAAGTCAGCTAAAGAAATCTAGGACAAATTGGAGGTTGTATATGAAGGAGATAGCTAAGTTAGGGAAGCCACACTATAGACCTATAGAACTTAGTTTGAAAAACTGAAAATGAAAGAAGAAGAGAACATTATTGAATACTTTCATAGGGTAGATGAAGTGGTTAATTCAATCAGAGCATCGGGAGAAGAAATTTCATATAAACCTATTGTGAAAAATATATTAAGGTCATTACCTATGAGATATGATGCCAAGATTTATGCAATTGAAGATAGGCCTGAACTTGACACACTCATAGTTGATCAACTTCATGGAATTTTTACAGCATATGAAATGAGAACAAAGAATGATAAACAATCAAAAGATGAAACAACCTTTAAGGCATCTAAAACAAAGAATAAACAAGAACATATGTCTCATGAAGATCAGTCCGACATATCTGATGTAGAAGAGGCCAACTTTATAAAGAAACTCCAAAAAGGATTTGGAAAATATAAAGGAAAATTACCTTTCAAATGTTTCAACTATGGAAGAACTGTACACTTTTCTAACAAATGTCCCTATCCAAAGCAAGACGAAAATGATGAAGAAGTTCACAACCAGAAAAACCAATACAAGAAGAAATCTTATAAGAAAAATAAAAGCTTCTACTCTAAAGAAGACATCATCTATTCAGACATGAGTGAAGATGAAGATTCAGAGCTTCTATTTATGGGAATGAACACTCAAAATAACGATGTAGATGATGAAGAAAACTATGAATTTAAAGGAGAAGTGAACCTAGAAGAAAAAATGATTAGTGCTCTGGAGGAACTAAGAAAGTATAAAAAGAAGAACAAGCTACTTAGGGCACAACTTCAAGAATTTGAAGAATCATATCAATCAAAAGAAATAGATGCATTAAGAACTATCAAGGAATCAGAGCAAATCATCAATGATTTAAAATCCCAATTCCTGGAAGCTAATAAAATTGAAAAAGTCATTTTAAAACAACAAAACAAGTATGTGAGAAACTAGAAGCTGATATTAAGCTGCTAAAAAGTTAACTTGAGAAAGAAAAGAAGGGATCAAAATTGGGAAATAGTTCAAAGATATTGGATGAAATTCTCAGTAGTCAGAGGTCACCAAACAACAAGATTGGTTTTGGATACACCCAAGACTCAACTCCTACATCATAAGGATCTATGAAAAGACCAATCAGTTACGTAGATGCTTTGAAGGATCCTTAAGAAGAGAAGATATTAAGGAAAAGACGATACCATTGAAAATTGTTCCACATAAACAGAAATTTGCACCTTCTACTAATGAAAAAGATAACAAAAATAATAGTATCATCAAAAGGAATCCCTCCAACATAAATCAATATATCTTCCTAGGTTATTGTTATTCCTGTAAAAAATTTGGACATAAAGCAATGCACTATAAAGATTATAGAGAGTTCAATATAAGGAATGTTCAAAGACATGGAAATAATAAGGATAATGCAAAAAGAAGAAACTATAACTCCTTCTCTCCCTTACAAGACTACAATGTTGAATGTTACAAATGAAAGAACTATGTTCATAAAGCTAGTGAATGTAGATTGCCAAAAAATGATAAAAGGATAAATATTCCCAATAATAAAAAAAGTATGGAAGAAAAAGCAAATAGAGTGCCATGCAGCCTTATATGCAAGAAATCAAGGATGTTAGTGGTATATATACAGTGGTTGTTTCAAACACATGACTGATATCAAAGTAAATTTCTCAAGTTAAACAAGAAAGGAAAAGGAAAAGTAACTTTTGGAGATAACATGTCAGCCAAGATGCTGGGAAAAGGCAATGTTAGTTTAGGAAATAATAAAACCAAAGCAGAAAATGTACTTCTGGTAGAAAATGTCAAACCTAATCTCCTAAGTGTAAGTTAGACATGTGATCAGGGTCACATAATTACTTTTGATTCTTAGAAATGTGAGATCAGAAAAAAGGACACTGGAAAGCTAGTGGCAATTGCACCAAGAACATCTATCAATGTGTACATCCTTAATATAGATCAAGAAGAAAATTTTTGTTTAAGACAGTAGATGAAAGTTGGATATGGCATAGAAGGTTGGGACATTTGATATTTGACAACTTGATCAATGCCAATGAGAAAAAGGCAGTTAGAGACTTGCCAAAAGTGATTAATCCTTTATATTTTATTTGTAAACATTGTCAAATAGGAAAGCAAAAAAGAGTTAGGTTCAAAACAAAAGAGAATTCCACAACAAAACCATTAAATCTTATTCACACAGATTTATGTAGACCAACCAGAACCAAAAGTACTTATGGTGAACAATATTTTATGTTGATTGTTGATGATTACACAAGATTGACCTAGGTATTATTTCTAAAAGAAAAATCATAAGCCTTTGAGAAGTTTAAAAAATACAAAGCCCTTGTAGAAAATGAAACAGATCTCAAAATTAAATGTCTAAGATCATACAATGGAGGAGAATTCACCTCTAAAGAGTTCATTCAATTCTATGAAAATCATGGTATCAAAAGACAGTTTTCAGCTCCCATGACTCCTCAACAGAATGGAGTGGTAGAAAGGAAAAACATAACAGTTCAAGAAGCTACAAGAACCATTCTAAAAGAAGCCAAGCTTCCAGACAAATTCTAGAGAGATGCAATCTACACAACAATATACATACTTAATAGAGCTCAGTTGAGACCCAACCATGACAAAACCCCTTATGAACTATGGTTTGGAAGGCCATCATCTGTAAAATGCTTTAGAAATTTTGGAAGTAAATGTTACATAAAGAATGATGAAGAATACCTAGGAAATTTTGATCCAAGATCTGATGAAGGAATATTCTTAGGATATTCATCTAATAAGAAATCATACAGATGTTATAATATTAGACTACTAAAGATAGTAGAAGGTGCCAATGTAAATATAGATGATCTTAAAAAAAACATATCCCAAGACATTGATAAAAAACCTCAACAAGAAGATGATGATGTAAAATGTCAACATGAAGATGATGATGTAGAATCTCAGAAAGAAGATGATAATAATGAAACACATGAAAATGAACCACATATTGATGAAGAAGACAATGAAGAAACTCCCTTGCCAAGAGATCGATCAAAAAGAGTTCAAAAGAATCATCCTGAAAGCCATATTATTGGAGATAAAAGTGCAGGAGTGGAAACAAGAAGGAAACTCACTTTTGACTCAGAACAAGCAATCTTATCCCTAATAGAACCTAATTCATTTAAATAAGATAGAAAAAGTAAAGATTGGATAGAAGCAATGAATGAAGAACTAGACCAAATATAGAAAAAAACAGACTTGGGAACTAGTTCCAAGACCCAAGGACAAGAATGTGATAGGAACCAAGTGGATCTTCAAGAACAAACTAAATGAAAATGGGGATATTATAAAGAACAAATCCAGATTAGTTTGCAAAGGATATTCCCAAGTGGAAGGTATTGATTTTGAAGAGACATTGTCTCCAGTAGAAAGACTTGAGGCCATCATAATGTTCTTGGCATTTGCATGCTTAAAAAATTTCAAAATATATCATATGGATGTCAAGTCTGCATTCCTTAATGGAACACTAGAACAAGAAATCTATGTTGAGAAACCAGAAGGATTCATGTTAACAGAAAATCAGGACTATGTGTGCAAGCTAAAAAAGGACATGTATGGTCTTAAACAAGCCCCCAAAGCATGGTTCTCAAGGGGCTTTTTCAGTACCTGCAAAAACAAGGATATAAGAGAGGGACTATTGATAAAAACTTATACATCAAAATTAAGGATCAAAACATGATTTTTGTGGTGGTATATGTAGATGACGTCATATTTGGAAGTAATCTTATTACACTAAGCATAAACTTTGCAACCAAAATGCAAGAAGAATTTGAAATGTCTATGTTGAGAGAACTGCCCTTTTTCTTAGGTTTACAAGTAAATCAAACAGAAAATGGAATATTCGTTTCCCAAACCAAATATTTCAACGAAATGATAAGGAAATTCMAAATGGAGCACATTAAACCTATGAGTACTCCCATGGTCATTGGATGTAAACTAAGCCTAGAAGATGATTCACCAAAAGTGTACCAAACGATGTAGAGATCAATGATTGGAAGTTTTCTCTATTCAACAACAACAAGACATGACATCATGCAGGTTGTAGGAATCATGGGGATATTTCAATTCGCACCTAAAGAAACTCACTTAAAAGAAGTAAAGATATCATTCAGATATCTTAAAGGCACTCTTGAACTTGGATTATGGTATCCAAAAGATAAAGACTTCAATCTAACTGCATACACTAATGCAAATTGGGTCGGTAGTATAGATGATAGTAAAAGCATCAGTGGGGGAGAATTTTTCTTAGGAAAATGTATGGTAGCCTAGTTAAGCAAGAAACAAACATCCACATCAATTTCTACAACAGAGGCATAATACATTGTTGCTACATCTTGTTGCACACAAGTTCTTTGGATGAAACAAACATTAGAAGACTTACAAATAAGATATGACAATCCCATTACTATTAATTGTGATAATACTAGTGCCATAAGCATCTCTAAAAATCCATTAATGCATTCTAAAACCAAACACATTTAGATTAAATACCACTTTCTAAGAGATTAGGTTACCCAAAAAGTGGTTAAAATAGTGTATGTAGACACCAAAGAACAAATTGCAGACATATTCACAGAACCTTTGCCCAGAAGCACTTTTGAAAATATTCGACAAAAAATAGGAGTAATTGAAAAACTCATTAAAAATCCTATCAGAAGGGGCACATGGCCAGGGGGATCATTGCTACAAGGGGTGCGAAGAAAGATCCCCTCTACCATTGCTGTCAAAGGGGGAGGAAATTGATAAGGAGAAGAAATAAAAATATTTCAAAAAGAAAAAGGTTTCCATCAATGCCAAAGGGGGAGAATGTTGGACATAGTGGAAAAATATTTTCATTGATGTCAACGGGATGCAGTATAAACCCAAAATCTCAGAAGAGAAGTCGTGCAGAGCATCAGGTTTCAGAAAAGAGAATTTTTACAAGTGGAAACCTTTATAAAAATCAAGCAACTAGAGTCATCCGATCTGATAAACATTTCAGGAGTTATATTGATCATCCGATAAAATTAAAGTGGAAGGATAGGATAATAAAGGTCAAAGGACCGAGATCCTGAATAACCAAATTCACGACAAACATTGATCTAGAGTGAAATATGATAGATGTTAGATCAGAGTTGCATAGAAGTAGTCAAATTCGGCACTGACCAGTCCAGCGAAAATAAGACAAGAACATATAAGTAATCTACAGGAGCCATTGATCTAACAAAAGAATAGATCATGACCATCAAAGGATGAATTCAACAGAAAGCCAAAACAACCGTTAGATCTCGGAGTTGCAGAGGAAGAACATCAGATCAACATTCGATTAAGTCCTGACTGTTAGATCTTAGTAAGGGTAGATCAATGACAGGGAGCCATTGCAAGATCAAAGGGTTAAGTTAACCATCACACAATTTTTGGTTCCACAATCCATACATACCATCGATCATCACCTACAAATAGATCAACAATTGGCATTGATCCCACTATCAATGAGCAGTTTCTATTGCAGAATTCAGGAAAGGTTTTAAACATCATGCTAGTCGAGACTCTGCAATCCTTCCTAGCCATCTATCTTCACAATCAATTTAATCAAAACTGTCAAATTATACCTTCAATTAGCACTCAAGGAGTTGAGCCTAGGTCATATCTCTCATTCATACGAAGGGAGGACAGAGGCCCTTCGGGCTAGTTGATAAGGACAAGAAAGATCTACGGTGATAGATCTATTCATCACTTCACCGATTTGGGAGCATTAGATCAAAGTCTTAAAAGTGTCATATTCTTGAAGAAATGAAAATCATCATATCAATAAGAAACTTCAAATTAACCTATGACTGTTAGATCCAGGAGGAGGACATGTGACACATCAGGAGATCCACGTCAACAAGGAAATGTGACACAATCAAATGGTGACAAGTGTCAAGGTCTAGTTGGAATTTTAGGTATACTTAAGTCACAAATCTAAGTGACACGTGGCAGCCACTAGGCCAGTGCCAAGTCAGCAGTGACACCATCAAGTTACATTACTCTGGGAGTATGTCCTTCAGGGGAAACCAACTTCTACAACGAGAAATTTCCCAAAGCGACGAAGTGCGAATTCACGAACTAACATTGGTCATTGATCCAAAATCCTCCGGGATGAATCATGACCCTTAGATCAAGCGCAGTGAAAGGATAGAGTAAGCATGATATGCTAACCAACAACAAGAAGACACTGAAATATTAGGACTTATTCGGTAGGTAAACACTCAGGAGGGATTGAACTACCTCAGAGTTCTAGTAACCTAGAGTCCCGAAGTGTCGACGCTCCAAAGTAAGATCTAACCATCCTTCGAGAAGGAAGATTCACGGTTGAGATCCTAAAAGCGCACAAAGAGAAGGACATGAACAGCACGTCCTGTTGAGGTTGCGCAGACCGTCCACTCATCCACACATTAAGACATAACCGTTTGATCTATGAGTACATAGGTAATACGTACTTCGGTGAAATTTGCTCCAAATGAGTTGGAAAGATGCAAAAGTCGGAGTCCTGAAGCTCCGAATTCCTGAAGTAAACGAGAACCATCCACCAACTGCAAGTTAATTCATGGTTGTCGATTTGTTTGAAACCTCTGGACAAGTCAGGATCATCCATCTAATGGAAGAACGAATATCGACCATCTAATCCACTTCGGCAAAATGCACTCTGAAAGGTTGAATGATTGCAAAGGTTGGAAGTCCCGAAGGATGAAGTTAAGAAGTAATGATAGTCATCCATCTCAATGTGCAATTAATATGTGACCATTGATCTTGACAAGTGACCAAGCACTCGTTTGGTGTAGCACCTGGTCACCACCTGTGGTCGTATGGAATATAGGTCCTGAAGAGTTTATGTGCGAAATTTAACACACTAAATGAGAAATTTATCTCTGTCAAGAAGGAACGTTAAACCAGATAGGATTTGTACGTTGTCATGATTTATCTTAAGGAGCATCACTTAAATTAATAGGCCCATGGTTTTATGCATATGGTCACATTTAAATGGTTTGAAGGAAGCACCACTGCAGAATTCGATTTTTGCAATATTTACAGAGACATGGGATCGAGTTTAAAACAAAATCGATCCATATCAGTGATCAATTTATGAAAATCACTCTCACTAAATTAAAATCCTTCACGATAATGTTTGAATAATAATAGAGATTATTGTTAATTTAAATTGAAGAGGTGTGATGGTCCAAACAAAGAGACACAATGCTTCATATCTCACACTAGTTGGAAGATTATATAAACAAGAAAGAATGGTGAGAAGAAAGAGTTTATGTAGTCCAGAATAGAAGATCAAAATAGAAGCAGAGTCCAAAAAGAAGAATTGATGATTCTTATGAAGTGGGGGTGGAAGGGAGAAGCACAAAAGGATTCATATCCTTTACTAAGTAAGGTGTAATTTAAGGGAGTTGGTGCTTCCTGGGGTTGGTTCCCTAAAGTCAAGGGAGTTGGTGCTTCCTAGGGTTGGTGCCCTAAATTTAAGAGAGTTTGTGCTTCCTAGGGTTGGTGCCCTAAAGTTAAGGGAGTTGGTGCTTCCTAGGGTTGATGCCCTAAAGACAAGGGAGTTGGTGCTCTAAAAACGATTGGTGTCCTTCACTATTCTTCATAAAAACCTTGTAATTTATGTTAATTATATATTTATAATTGATTTAAAATACAAGTCCATTGTTGATATGTTGTGTTAAATAATAAAATATCAAAATAAATGCTAATTGTTAAAAAAAGAAATACTAATTCACCTCGTCTTAATATTTCCAACATATAGT
>JASDQU010585327.1:79915-94363 GCA_032191745.1 Picea mariana
AAAAAAAAAAAACAACAAAAAACAAATTTTATTTTTTATTACATTATTTTAAAATTTAACCTTTTTTACACCTTAACTTTATTACAACTTATTACACATATTTTATATTTTACCTTGCCACACATGATTTTAAAACCAAAATAAAAAATCCCCTCTACATATCTACTTTAATGTGCAAAAAGCTAAAATCAAAGAATCCCCATCTATCAAAGAATATCTTCCATTCTTTTCATGTGTAGGTCCCTCGTAATGTCTCCCTCAATAGTGCTTGAAATTTCTACATCCATAGAATGTGGACAACCAAGAACTTTAGGTTGACTCAATATTTCCTTACATCACAAATATTGCATATGCAATATTTGTGGTTGGTCGATCATCTACCATACACATGTGACGTTTCAACCATTTTTTTCATTAAATCTTAAAAAAAAAATCCACATTAGATTTTAAAAAATCCCATAAGAAATGGAGTTTTTATTAAAGTATCAAAGTGAATTATTTTTAATTATATATATATATATATATATATATAAAACTTTCAAACATTATAAATTTAATAACGTAAGTACTTAATTTCCACATTAAGGAAACCTTGTTCAAGTTCCTTTGTTAATGTCAAACACTTGTTAAAATGATTGTATTGGTAATAGGTATGTTGAGTATTAAAGTTTATTCTTATTTTGGTTTTTTTCTAAAAACATTATTAAAGTTTTTAATAATTTTATTTTCATTTTTTTTTATAGATATTATTAAATTTTATTGCTTCTTGTTATATTCGATAAGTTTATTTTAACAAAGTTGTATTTTAAATGTGTTATGAATTGATTTTTTTTTATAAGAAATTAATATTTTTAGCATAAAATTTAATAATAATTAATTTGGATTAATGAAATTGCATGTATCAAATCTTAATATTGTATAAGTTGTAATAGAGGTATTTGAGGATGATAAATTTATTTTTCTATTAAAAATAACAATTTCATTCATCCAAAATTTTAATTTTGACAAAACCAATTATATTTTGATAATAAAAATAAAAAAATGTCAAAAACATAAATAAATTGTTTAACCTTACCCTAATTCCTACTTCCTTAAGAAAGAGAGAGATTATGTAAATCTATTAATGATTTAGTGAAACCTTAATACAAACAGGAAAACAACATGAAAATATATTTTAGGGGAGGAAATATTAGGTCTCTCAATCCAATGGTAAAAACCCCATGAAGGAGGTCTCTCCATCCAATGGTAAAAACCCCACCAAACCATTAGCTTTAAAAGTTTTTTTCGGTTCCTTCTAGAATTTTTAATGATATTAATGATCCACCAAAGATATTAATGATTCGTCCAATTAAGAATTTTGAGATGTTTGCAAATTTAATGTTTCACTTATGATAATAATTGAAGTTATGAATTGTATGTTTGTTGGGCACATGTTTTGAGATCAAATTAAACTAAATTAAAGGACCAATGCTACCTTTGTTTCGATATGAATGTGGTCGTAATGTTTTTCAAAGAAAAATTGGTGCGGGTAAATAAAATTAATAGTATTTATGATTTTCCAAATTTCAAGGAAATGTTAGGAATTTGCTTCTTAAATAGATCATTTGGTAATGTTAATAAAAAGTAAACATTAATTGTTATTAGGGGGTGAAGTTGAATTGTTCTAAAACTTATGATAGAGGTATTCAAACTTATGATAGAGGTATTGATTGATAGTTTGGTGGAAGATAGTTCTAGGTGTACACCTTGTGTAGATTGAGAGCAGAGTTTGTGGTGCAGTGAAGCACTTGGACATGGTGGGTGGTCACAAAACTCATCGTAGAGTTCATCACAAGACTTGTCGCAAATTTAATCATAGAATTATTGTGAATACCTTGAGGTAAATTCTTGGGTTCCTTGGATGAACTGATCACAATTAGATCTGAATATACTTGGAGGGTCATACATGGCTAGGTTACACGTAGATGGCAGTGACACGGACAGGCAGCCCAATAGAGGAAGGATGAAGGATTCACTTGTTATCTTGGAGAATATTATTGAGCAGATGACGAATGCAATGTATAAACATGGTGAGAAGGTTGAATGAATGGAGACAAAGACAAGAAAAATAGTGCATGGGTTTAATGAAGCCATGTGGGAGTGTCAATTGACTGTGAATGTTATAACATGCACCTTGACCAACGATGTCCAGGATATACTCAAGGAAGTAGAGGATGCACTATCCTTAGTCACATATAAGTTGAAGGACCAAGAAGATGCCATCACATTGTTGAAATGAGATTTGGCTAATGGACAAAGTTTAGGCATCATGCCAATGAGGATCAATATAAAGAAACCCGAGCCATATGATGGTACCTGCAATGCTAGGTTGCTTGGAAACTTCTGTTGGGACATAGAGTTGTACTTAGAAAATTTGAATGTGATTTTAGATGAAGCTACGGTGAACATTGTTGCAATTATCTTGACATGGATTGTTAAGCTCTAATGGAGAAACCGGGTGGAAGACTTGGTAGCTGGGAGAACCACAGAGAAGATCGAAAACTAGGCAGAGATGAAGGAATCCTTGAAGACATAGTTTGGTCTCAAAAACCAAGCATAGATTGCAAAAAATAAGTTGTTGGCTCTTAGGCATAATGGTTAGATCCAAGCCTAAATCAAGGAGTTCACATGGCTCATGTTCGAGATAAAGGATATGTCAGAAGAAGACAGACTTTTCCACTTCATGAATGGTCTACAATCATGGGTGCAAAGTGATTTGTGATGTCAGAATGTGCAGACTCTTGTGATAGCCATCACCACAGTGGAAAAATTACTGGACTTCAGGGGTGAAGCCAAGACAGGTCCTAGGAGTAGTAAGGATTCCAAAGATAAGAAGCAATAAGGGAAAGGGAAGAAGAAGGACAAAGGAAATACAAAGATGTCCAAGGGTGGTGAGGATAATTCCAAGCAAATAGACGCACCAAAATAAAAGAAGCTAATTTCATGTTGGATTTGTGCCAAGCATCACTATGCGAAGAATTGTCCCTTCAAACAAAATTTGAATGCCTTGGAGAAAGAGGACAACCATTTGTTAGGATTTTGCAGGTCTTGAACATTGTCATGAAGGGAGGATCCACAAATATCTAAGAGAAAGATGAGACAATAATTTTATATGTGTAAGCTGAACTCAGTGGGAAATCAATGGTGGCTATGGAGGACAGGAGGTGACTCACAACTTCATAGGTGAGGATATAGTGGAGAGACTTGGGTTACAACTTAAGCCAATGCAAACAACCTTCAAAGTATTCAACTCAAGTATAGAGAGAGTCATTGGTGTGGTCAAGTATATCTCGTTGAAACTTGGGGACTGGTGTGGAAGTATGAGTTTCACCATTATTCCTATGGACAATTTTGAAGTTGTGTTGGGACAAGAGTTCATGAGGAAGGAAAATTAAACACATAGTCACCGCATAGATAGTTTATCCATTTTCTTAGGACAAACTCCATGTTTGGTTCCTACCATGAGGAGGAAATAAAGGAGCACGTGAATTCCCTCCTTACAGTTGGTTGTTGCAAATAGCCATAGTGGGCAACCTTGTGGGGACAAATTCAGACAAAGTGGGGCAATGGTTGGACAACCCAATGCTGAATATGAAAGAATTTTGGTGTCAATGGAATGGAGGCTTGTTGATGTTGAAGACATAGTTGGATATGTGGTTAAGGAAGCAGATGGTTTGGCATATGTCTGTTTGAACTAAGAATCACAACAAGGATTGGGAGAGGTCATAAAGATGAGGACGTCGAAATAGATTGTTGAACAAGAGAAAATACCATATGCATACCGAGAGGATGAGAGGGAGATGCAACAACCTTGGTATAGGAGAACCAAGGAAGAGGTTTATTCCTCCTCCAATGAACTTGGGCAAAGTGAATGGTTGTATGACCCTAAGTTAGAATGACTCATTGAGGAGAGAGAAGAAAAAATTGGTTCAAGTGTACCATTGCTTATGTATATAATGCATAAGTACTAACCCTCCTGTGGTGTTCTTTGTTAAACCATGGCGCATTATATATATTTAAATTTACATAAGGTGTCAGGAAGAGGAGGTAAGGGCTGGGGTCTAGCCCCAGCCCCGATTTTATTGYGCTGCCATATACCCACACTCCAGCGATCGGGAGTGAAATTTCCATGATGAGGTTTGGCGTGGGACCATAGACAGCACCATCTTCCATATGACTCGAAGCTTGGAAGCAGAGAGGGCCGATCGGCGGGGGGCTTATCCCATCCGATCGGAKCCTGGTCACATGGGATGCRTAGTAAATCTAGGAGCCAGTGAAGGAAGGGCCAGCGTGCAACCCCTAGGGGGCTGGCGCTTGGCCATATGAACCAATGTGGCCCTGAAAAAGGTGTGCGTGCCCAGGCCAGAGGGGCTAAGTCTGATTTGTGTTAAAAAGTGGTTATTTTACTATAGTTGTGGCCCAGATTGGGCGCTTTTGGAGATTTCTTGGCCATTTGGAGGGGGATTTTATCCAAAAAAGAGGCCAGATCTTTGTGAGAAGTTGGGATTCTCTAACTTAGCCTAAAAACTATATAAACCAGGCTTATTGAGCTTGACAGGGTACTTTGTATGCAGGGAATGTAAAGAGGAGTTTGAGTTAATGGCCCATTTCTCATGTTTTGAGGGGAATTGAGTCATGTTTTGAGAGGAGATTGTTGAGGCATGTGTGCATCTTCACAAGGATCTCTTGTACAACATATCAGAAGCCTTTTTGTAATAGCAAGAGCCATTGTAAAGAGAACTTGATCATTTAAAGATCAATAAAGAGGTCCTCCACTTGGAAGTGGGCCCGGAGATGTAGCCACACCTTGGTGAACTTCGTTAACAAGTTCTTGTTGTCTATTTCTCTTTCTTGTTACTATTATCTTCTCTTATTTGCAACATGTTTTATGATGGTTGAACTCTTTAATCATTCATGAGCATCAAGTTAATTTCAATTTGTTATTAATACCTTTCATTTTTGGATCAAGTATTTTGGTATCAGATATTTTGGTTGTATTGGAAGGTTTAACAAGTGCAGGATTGGATTCTCACAAGATCCAAATCTTGGAGAGGAGAAGGATCATTGGCTGAATTCATTTCTGAGATAGAACAAGTTTTGAGGAAGAAAAGAATGGCTTCAGAAGGAGAAACTTCCCCATGAACTAAGAAGTTCGAAGAAGCATTTTTCTCCATGTCAGAAATGGTCAAAGTGTTATATGATGATTTCTTGGAGAGAAAGAAACCTATTCTAGGAAATCCTTTTATGAAGGGGAAAAGTGAAGGGAAAGGAGAATATTCAAAGCCTCCTCCTTCACCACCTTCTTCTCCTTCTTCTTCAAGTTATACTTCAAATGCTAGTTTTCATTCTACTACACATACTATACAAAAGCAAACACATAAGCATAAGTCTGACATGCCTTTGTTAAAACTTGATGTTAAGTTTTAGTTTCCTTTGTATGATGGGGAACTACATTCTGAAAAGTTAGATAATTGGATAACACAAATTAAAGTGTATTGCAGGATACAAAAAATCATTGATGAGGAGACTATGATCCAACTTGCTAGTCTCAAGATGGGAGGAACCGCCCTTGTGTGGTGGGAAAGCAGGCCAAAACATGATCTTAAAAAGTTCGGTAAGACTCTCTCTTCATGGATTGATTTTACATCTGCATTACAAAAGCAATTTTATCCTCGAGCTTATATGCAACAAGCTATTATGTCATGGAAGAACTTTAGACAGTTAAAAGGATAAACTGTTCAAAGTTATACACATGAATTTCGAAAAAGAGCTTTATTGTTGGGAATACCATTGGATACTCAAGAGACATTGCTTAAATACATAGGTGGTTTGCATAGTTATTTACAACATACCATTCTTATGTTAAATCTAACTAGTTTAGATGAGGTGTGTGTGCAAGCGACTCATCTTGAATCTAGAGGCAAGAATTTAAATGTTGATTTTGTAAAACCATTTAATCCTACTGAAGGAAAATTCAAAGGNAGTTAAAAGGATAAACTGTTCAAAGTTATACACATGAATTTCGAAAAAGAGCTTTATTGTTGGGAATACCATTGGATACTCAAGAGACATTGATTAAATACATAGGTGGTTTGCATAGTTATTTACAACATACCATTCTTATGTTAAATCTAACTAGTTTAGATGAGGTGTGTGTGCAAGCGACTCATCTTGAATCTAGAGGCAAGAATTTAAATGTTGATTTTGTAAAACCATTTAATCCTACTGAAGGAAAATTCAAAGGCAAGGGTAAAGAGAAGTTCAAAGTGAAGAAAACTAATACAGTGAAGAAGGAAAAACCTACATGCACTCATTGTAAGAAAGAAGGCCATAATGAAGATCGTTGTTAGATCCTTCACCCATAATTGAAACCAGAAAAGTTCGGAAATAAAGGGAAGCCAAAGACTAATGCAACAGTTCAAACAGATTTGGAGTCTGATTCGAGAGATGAGACTAAGGTCACAGTCATAGGAATCAAAGGTAAAAATTCTGAAGCTAGTACAAGTTCTTCGATTTTGTCTTTAAAATTTGATAATGAAGTTGATGAGATCAAACGAACATAAATTTTTCATATAAGAGTAATTTCCAAACATACAAAAATTGATACTTTGTTTAGCAGTGGCTCACAAGTAAATTTGATATCAGAGACAATTGTTAAAAAGTTGGTATTAATCACTAAACCTCATAAGAAACCTTATCCTTTAGGATGGATTCATAATGATAATCAGTTGCAAGTGAATAAACAATGTGTCCTAAAGTTTGCAATAAATTTACAATTTATAGATGAGGTTGAGTTAGATGTGGTTCCACTAGATATATGTGGTATTGTACTTGGGAGTCCATATCTGTATGATCGAAAGGAAATATTCTATCGTGAAGACAATAAGTATCAAGTAACTAAATATGGAAAGGAATATGTTGTAAGGGATCATCAGAAGAAATTGAATCTATCACTAATCAACTCAGGGAAAATGAAGAGAATTGTAAATGTCAGTGAAAGATATTTGCTAATGGTTGTAAAAGCTAAGGACACTGTCAGAATTGATACTTTCAAATATTGTGATACAAACTTGAAAGATGACTTAGTTAGAATTGTTTATGATTATGATGATATATTTAAAGTACCAAAAGTATTACCTCCAAAAAGAAAAGTCGAACATGAGATACAGTTGTAGTAGGATGTTCCTCTTCCTAACATTGGAATGTACAGGTTATCAGTTTTGGAAAATGCAGAGATAAAGAAACAAGTACAAGAGTTGATTGAACAAGGGGTCATCAGACTAAGTTCTTCTCCATGTGGGTCACCTATCATCTTGGTGCTAGAGAAATATGGCACATGGCGCATGTGCGTGGACTTATGAGCCTTGAACAAGATCACAGTAAAAAATTGTTACCCTCTTCCTCGCATTGATGATTTATTAGATCAATTGAAACATGCGGTTTATTTTACTAAGTTAGACTTAAGAAGTGGTTACCATAAAATCATAGTTGTTGAATAGGATATATGGAAAACTCCTTTAAAAAAAAAACAAGGATTATTTGAATGGTTAGTGATGCCATTTGGGCTTACTAATGCACCTGCTACTTTTATGCAGGTAATGAACGATGTATTCAGGTCATTCATTGATGATTTTGTAATAGTATACTTAGATGATATTCTTATTTTTAGTAGGACCGGGGAAGAGCATGTCCAGCATGTTAGGCAAATACTTTCAGTGTTGTAGAGATATAAACTTTTTGTAAAGTTGTCAAAATGTGAGTTTGGAAAAACATATCTTGTGTACTTGGGTTACATTGTAGGGGGTGGAGAACTCAAGATTGATCCCTCTAAAGTTGAGGTCATTGTAAATTGGCCAAAGCCTACAAATGTAACTGAAGTAAGAAGCTTCATGGGGGAAACACAGTATTGGAGGAATTTTATTGCAAACTTCTCTCTAATTGCAGCTCCTCTTCATGCTTTGACAAGTGTGAAAAGGGGATTCCAGTGGGGAGGAAGCCAAAAAAAGGATTTCGATATTTTGATAGTGTAGATTAGTACAAATCCTGTTCTGGAATTACCAGATCTCCAACAGTCTTTTGAAATTGAAACCGATGCAAGTGACTATGCCATGGGGGCAGTGCTGATGCAACACAGAAAGCCCATATGCTATCATTCTAAGACCTTCACTACAGAAGTAATTAACTATCCAACCAATGATAAAGAATTGTATGCTCTAGTACAAAGTGTTAAAAAGTGGAAACATTACTTAATGGAAAAAGAAACAGTAATACATATTGATCACCAACCATTACAGTGTCTACAATCACAAACTAAGCTACAACAATCAAGGCATTTTAGATGGATGGGTTTTTTTACAACAATTTCATTTGGTCATCAAATATAAAAATGGAATTCATAATAAAGTTGTTATGCTATCAAGACCTCCTAGTACAATTGCTACAATCCTTAAGCACAATTCATTTACTCATGAAAGTTGCATTGAAAAATATGCCGAGGAAAAAGATTTTAAGGAAGTCTATGCAACTTTAAGTCATGGTAAAAGAGCAAAAGAATTGAATTATCATATTAAAGACAAAATCTTGTATTCTAGAAAGTGAAAGAGTCCATGTAATCAGGGAGGCACATACTTCTCTTATAGCGGGACATTTTGGTGTAGACAAAATAGTTGCTCAGTTACAAAGGTTTTGTTATTGGCCTCAAATGCATGAAAATGTGTCTAAGTATGTAAAATGATGTACTATGTGTGCAATAATCAAACCAAGTAACAGAAAGCTAGGATTGTACACTCCACCTCCTATTCCTTCTAGACCATGGGAAAGTGTATCTATGGATTTTGTGGGGGGGTTGCCTATGTCTAGAAAAGGTCATGATTACTTGTATGTAGTTGTGGATAGGTTCAGCAAGATATGTGTTCTAATTCCTTGTAAAAATCAAGTCACAATGGAACAAACAACTCAAATGTTCTTTGAAAATGTATGGGTTCATTTTGGGTTACCTACTTCTATTGTATCTGATCGAGACTCCAGGTTCATGGGAAAATTTTGGTCAAGCTTGTGGGAACTTATGGACACCATATTAAATAAGAGAACAACATTTCATCCAAAGACGGACAAGCAGATAGAGGTGGTGAAAAAAACAATAGTGCATCTACTTTGGGCATATTGCAACAAACATCCTAAGCTTTGGGATGAACATTTGTGTTATGTGCAACATGCGTATAATCAAGCCAAACATTCTTCTACTTAGAGATCTCCATTTGAAAAATGTTTGGGATACTTGCCAAAATCTCCTTTGGATTTTTTCTTTGGGAAAGACATTGCAACAGATAGAAACAGTGAAGTGGACAGGTCTACAAATTTCATTGGACGGATCCAGTTGATTCATCAGGTGGTACATGAACAGTTGGAGAAAAGCCAAGCCAAGTACAAGGCGAGGCATGATATGCATCGATTTGATCATCAGTTCAAAGCAGGAGATCAAGTCTGGTTATACATCAACAAGGAAAGAATGCAAGGAGAAGGTAAAAATCTAAAACCAATTCGTTATGGTCCTTTCAAAATTTTAGACAAGATTGGTACTAATGCTTTCTAGTTAGAATTGAATCCATATATGCAAATTTATTCAGTTGTAAATGTGGAAAACTTGAGATTGTATGAGCCTCCTATGATCGAGGATCAAGGATAGAATGTTCATATTCCTTCCATAGAATATTTTCCTCCTGAGTATATGAATGAGTTGCAGGAAGACACCATTTTGGACAAAAGAGTATGTACTTCTCGCAGGGGCAATGTGGAGTATCTTCGAGTGGGATTGAAGGGCATAAATCCAAGTCAAGACAAGTGGATGGAGACCAAAAATGTGAGAAAACAATATCCTCACTTATTTACCAACTGATACCGGACTTTTGGTGGTACAAAAGCTTCCAAGTGTGGAGGAATGATCCAGGAGGATCCTCAGTTCCAGAAAATGCTCAAAAATTAAAGTTATCGGAATAGGATGAAACCAATTCCATTGCATCCATATTGTCATGTTTATTTCGGCCATATATTTACTTCCTCAAGAAGAAACCATATGTGAAATTTATCGCACTCTGATCGAATTCCCAAACAGGCAAAAAGTCAACAGTCAACAAGCAAAAAGTCAACGATGATGTCAGCATGATGCCATGCTGATGTGGCATCGTATGGAGGTGACACATGGTAGGTGACATGGCCATATGGATGGACACGTGGCAGGTGACCATGCAGTACGACCTGACACGTGGCATGATAGGTGGGCAGGTGACTGGTTGTATGGATTGACACGTGTCAGACATGTGGCAGCTAATCGTATAGTGACATGGAAGAGAAATGACATGCTGACTGGGCCAGTGGCAAAGGTGGTCGAATTGGTGTTTGACAAGTGTCACTTTGTTGGGTGATTTAAACAGTGCCACGTGGTCGAGACATGGGATGCCACATGACACCCCATCATTTGTTGGACTTCCTCAGAATCAACCGTGTGACCTCTGGCATGGGGGAAGCGTTTTGGGGCAGGTCGGGTACCAACCCACCTGCAGTGTGCCTTTTTAAACCATGGCGCATTATATATATTTAAATTTATGTAAGGTTTTGGGCGGAGGAGGTAAGGGTTGGGGTCTAGCCCTAGCCCCGATTTTATTGCGTTGCCATATACCCACACTCCAGTGATCAGGCATGAACTTTCCACGATGAGGTTTGGTGTGGGACCATGGAAAAAACCACCCACCATATGACTCGAAGCTTGGAAGGAGAGAGGGTCGATCGACGGGGGGCTTATCCCATCTGATCGGACCCTGGTCACATGGGATGCGCAATAAATCCAGGAGCCAGTGAAGGAAGAGACATCGTTCATCCCCTAGGGGGTTGGTGCTTGGCCATATGATCCAATATGACCCTGAAAAAGGTGCACACACCCAGCCCAGAGAGGCTAATTTTGATTTTTGTTACAAAGTGGATATTTTACTATAGTTGTGGCCCAGATTGGGCATTTTTGGAGATTTCTTGGCCATTTGGAGGGGGATTTGATCCCAAAAAGAGGCCAGATCTTTGTGGGAATTTGTTCTTCTCTAAATGAGCCTAAAAAATATATAAACCAAGATTATTGAGCTTGAGAGGGTACTTTGTATGCAGGGAATGTAAAGAGGAGTTTGAGTTAATGGCCCATTTCTCATGTTTTGAGGGGCATTGAGTCATGTTTTGAAAGGAGATTGTTGAGGCATGTGTGCATATGCACAAGGAGGTATTGTACAATAGATCAGAAGCTTGTTTGTAACAACAAGATCCATTGTAAAGAGAACTTGAGCATTTAAATATCATTAAAGAGTTCCTCCACTTGGAAGCAGGCCCAAAGACGTAACCACACATTGGTGAACTCTGTTAACAAGTTCTTGTTGTCTATTTATCTTTCTTATTGTTGTTATCTTCTCTTATTTGCAGCATGGTTTATGATGGTTGGACTCTTTAATCATTCATGAGCATCAAGTTAATGTCAATTTGTTATTAATACCTTTCATTTTTGGATCAACCATGGTTTGGAAGGCCATCATCTGTAAAACACTTGAGAACTTTTGGAAGTAAATGTTACATAAAGAATGATGAAGATAACCTAGGAAAGTTTGATCCAAGATATGATGAAGGAATATTCTTAGGATATTCATATAATAAGAAAGCATACAAATGTTATAATCTTAGACTACTAAAGATAGTAGAAAGTGCCAATGTAAAGATAGATTATCTAAAAAAGAACATGTAACAACCCTAGTTAAATAGTTGCATAGGGTTTATCAAGTATAGTTAATTAAATAATTAACTGTCCTAATATATTTTAGTTAAACAATGATTATTTATTAATAATATTAATTATTTATTTATTAATTGTTTATATCTATTGATTAATTAATTAATTAATTAATTAACTCATTAAAGGTTTGGGTAATGAATTAAGAGCTTAATAATTTTTATTTATTTATTATAAAACTTTACGTATGCAGGGGGATGAAGCATTGAGTGGAGGGATAAGGTAATAAATGGAAGGATAAGGTAATAAATGGAGGGATAATGTGGGTGGCATTAAAGGAGGGTAGGAGTCGGTGAATGGAGGGGGATATGACTGGGAAGAGGCCTTCGAGAAGGATTATGAAAATTTGGGAGAGGAGCAGTATTGCAAGAGAGGACTGTATTTTCTGAGGGATATTTTCTAGTTTGGAGTTTGGGTGAACTGTTGCAGGGGGCACCAAGTTGCTGGGAGTTTTGGGCTCGGGGGCCAGGAATCCTCACGGAATCTTGGAGCTAGGGAGCTGGATAGGCTGCTCCTAGCTAGCTGGGTGGTTAGTTAGTTTTGGGCAGGGTTTGGTCAGAGCATCAGGTAGAGTTTTGGGCAAAGCAGCAGAGAGGACAGCTGGATATCGGGATAATAGAATCAGCCAGAGGTATCTATATTCATGAATTTTCTAGGTTATGGGGTTGTTATGTAATTTATTAGATTGTTGTTCATAAATTTAAATTTATGCTGCTTATATGTTGAATGAAATTTCTTATTGCTTATGTTGAATAATCTTAATGTTTAAATTTACAAAAAAAATTAGGCTTTGTTAAATTAGGTTCTTACACATGGTATCAAAGCCCTGGTTTAAAAACTTGGACTAGGGCCTGTTATCGCACAGTTTGTAGGAAGGGTTTAGGTAGCTTGAGTCAAGGCTTCAAACTGGCGTAACAGGAGCTTCCCCACCCACTGTCACCTCGATGGGGAGCTCTTTCTATTTAGGATGGCTAGTCCAAGGGAGACGTCCCTAGTAATCCAGGTTTCTGAAAGGGGTAAAGGGCTAATGGATCAAGATAAGGATTCCCTTTCACAGATTACTGCCAAGAAGGAGATAGTCAAAGAAGATATTCCACTGATAAGGGCACCTGTTTGCGAGACAAGACAAATAAAGCTAAAATGTGTTGCAGTGGTTAGTACTTCAAATATTAATGACTATCTTCAACATATATATGAGCAATGATACATGTAATTATTGACGAAGTCAATGATTGCAATAAAAGCTTATGTTAATGTCACTTCTTCAATAAATACACAAAGACATAATGGCATTAAATGTGCAAAGTCAAATCCTTGTATTATTACAATGCATCAAATATTATAAATCTGCTCATACATATATAATGTTGCTGCGTCACAATTGTAGATTGGGGTGACGTCAGCCCTAAGTTGTGCTAGTTTTTGGAAGGCAAAAGGTGAAAATTTTGCACAAAAGTCAAAGAGAGTAAACTATGCTTCAATGCCAACCAAATTACAAAGTTTTGCACTCAAATTAGGATAAAAAAGAGACTTGATGTCACAAGTAATATTGCTGCTGCAAGAGGTGACATCATCCCTAGAATCAAATTAGTTTGAAAGACAAAGAGTAAAACGTTTTGTCAAATAAGCTTATGGATGTGATGAAACAACTCAAAGTCTATCAAATCAGGTGACAAATGTCAAAATGTTTTAAGCCAAGCAAGGGTTTTAGACAGGTATGACGTCACCTATAATGTTGTTGTTTTAGGGTTAGGGTTAGCTAGTCAAAGAGGTGGACGTTTTGACAAATCAACCAATGAAAGTACTTAAAACCTCTATGGCTACAAAGGGATGACTTAGCCGCAACTTTTAGTCCAAACAAAGTTTCAAATAGGGCAAAAAGTCATCAGCAAGCTAGGGTTAGTCTAGACGCTAGGGTTAGTTAGGGTTTCAAATAAAAGAGAGTTTGAAAGAGTATTTAAGCACAAACAAGCTCAAGGTTAAACTTCTAGACTAGTGCCTTGGGTTAATGGAGTCAAATGGAGTAAAACTAATGGCTTGGAGACATTTAAACCTAAAGACAAGAGGATTAGGTTTAATGGTGTTGCTATGGCAAGGCCATTAAATCAAAACCCTAGGAAGAGAAGGCTTATTTAGGTGTATCTAAGGCTAGGCCTAATGCTTCTTCTTATTTCCTTAAGACTCTCTTGGCAAAATGGATAGCTAATAAACACAAATCTATGGCTGAAAAGTGTTGTTTAAAGACAAGGCTTTTCAAAACTCTAGAAGCAAACCCTAGGTGTAAAATAAATTAGGCCTAGGACACCTTCTTTCTTCAATTTATGTTCAAAGCTAACTCAAGAAAAGAGAAAGTCTAGTGTAGCTATGGCTAGGCTAAAACTTCTCTAATCAAATGGCTAATAAGCTTTTACCATGGGGACATGAAGCCACAACCTACTTGTGTGTTGGCTCCCTAGGGTTTTGGTGATTAAGAAAATAATAACAATGTAACTATGCATGCAAGATATTTAAATCAACAACCATTCATTCAAGAAGTTTTGATGAGAAAAACACTTACAAATTCATGAAGAAGCTTATCAAACCCTAGTTGT
>JASDQU010585328.1:19311-33657 GCA_032191745.1 Picea mariana
TTGGATCTGGAAAACAAAGGAATTTGTTTCTTCCAATGAATGTAATTCTTAAAGACAAATAATAAAAAGCATTTTGTGGTTTTCTATCGCATTGGGTTTCCACGTAAAAAATACTGGTGTACTATGTATGTGTATGATTGTTCATATTTTCATGGTTTATTTACTTTTCACTTATTGGATGATAATTCTATATTGATCATAAAGATAAATAGCACTTGCATATTGTGGTTAAAAGGATTAAAAATCTCTATTACTGATTCACCCCCACTCTCAGTAATCCAACAATATTTTGGATAAAGAACCATCAAATATATGGGATACTCCCAAGAATCCATGGAAATCACTTACATCTTCTATAATTCTATCAAGTTTAATTGTAGATCATTCAACTAGTTGAAGGACTATGAGAGTCTATCGTAGGTTGGACAATTCAATATTTTCCATAGTTTCCTTTGTCATCACATTGATAGAAGTTCCTAATTTCATCATTGTTAGGGACAAGGATGTTTTTAATTTGAAAATCTACTATAGGGATCCCAAGATCTGAATACTTGGCAATGAATATTTTCTTAAACATCAAATTTGTGAGTTTCTTGATCACATGAACAATCTAAGGATACTTTCTTTTTATGCCCGGTTTCCTTAATAATGATTCTCTAATGGATTTGGTATATATGGGAACATCCTTGATCTCTTGAAAYAGTGGGATTATTACACACACATTTGTACTCTCCTAAGAAGTCAAACTTATGTTGAGTGGGGGGTTTATCTAGTCTTAACCTCTTCAAATAGGGAATAATATGTGAAACCCCTATGGACTATAGTCGATATGAGGCTCTAGGAGGAGTGKAATGAAGTGTTGTGGTATATTKATCATTAGAATGATTTATTGTTGTATATTGAACTTCCTTCTCATCATGATTTGTAATGACAAGAGAAATTCCTTTATTGAGGGTTCTCCTTGATCATAACTAAATGTCATGGAATTCCAAAAGGAATATAGAATAGGTAGGGTAACTAGACAACTCATAAGTATAATTGGGATGAGTTTCTTTATTGTTCAGGTCAGTAGTGGGCTATGCAGGAAGTTGTGGTCATAGTGGCAAGTTATTCGTAGGAAACTAATTTTTTTGTTACAGAGGAAACAACATAGGTGAAACTTTTGGTTATTAAGGGAATTATAGGGGGTTTTTTTTGGTTACCAAAGGGAGGATTTCACCATCCTTTCTACCATGGGTGATTTTGGGTTGGCAAAGGCACCCATTATTGGTAAGTCATGGAGGGGTACCAAGGTTGATGGGGATACTAAAATTGTGGGTTAGTCCAATATGAATTATAATATTGTAGAGGGTCTAAGGCCATACCTGAGGGACAAGGATTCCAAGGAAATTTATCAGCGATGAGGAAAACTTTCTCAGATTGCATGCTTGTTCTTTGGTAGAGAGGGGTAGTTTATAGTAGCATGATTTTGTTCACATTTCTATATATCTCGATGTTATTTAATATAAAATCCTTCAAGGGATGCTTCTTTATGCACTTCGTGAAAAATATTGACAAATCTAGTTCACCTTCATCCCACTTTGTATTATCTTTCAAGGTGTCCAACTGTGAACTCAAGGAGTTGAGTATATCAGTCTTTAAATATTCTAACTGATTTCCAATATCTTCTTTAATGATTCCTCCCCAAATGTTTTAGTGATTTTGGCTACCATATATCTTGGTCCCTTCCTTGGCTTGGAAGTTCCTCTTGAGTTTCTTTTAAAAAGATCATAAATATAATCATAGCTTAGCTAGGAAACATCTCTAGCCCCCATTGGATTTAGAATATCAATGAAATCATCTTTTACTCCTCTCAACAAAATAATCGTAGAGTTTTTTCATCCATCTTAAAAAAATTTAACCGTTGTAAATTGTAGTGGAACTGTTATATCTAGTCCTTCAATATCTTGTCTTCCTTTTGGGTCATCCTGAATATTTCTTCTTTACAATCCTTGTCCTTGTAATAGTCCTGATAATTTTTCAAGAATGCCTTCTTCATATCTACCCAAGTTCCAATATTGTTTCCACCAAATCCCATAAACCAAAGAAGTGTTGCATTTTTTAATGTGGCAAGGAACAAATTTAAGTTTTAGTCATATGTGACATAGTCATAACCTCTATAGAGGACATCANTCGGTCTTGAATACTATTCTGCAGATATAGACACTTATGCACTTCTAATCAATGGTTAAGTACAAGAGTGATGTAAAATATCATGCAAAACAAATTAAACGTGTAGTAATGAGAAAGGAAGTTATGTACCTTGGAATGATCAAGTGGAATGATAATATAAGTCTAAATATAGGTGATGAAGGGTATAACCATGGCAAAAAATATGGGCAAAAAGGGTACAATATATGGTCCTAACAAGTTTCTTTTAAAAATATCATAAATATAATCATAGCTTAGCTAGGAAACATCTCTAGCCCCCATTGGATTTATAATATCAATGAAATCATCTTTTACTCCTCTCAACAAAATAATCGTAGAGTTTTTTCATCCATCTTAAAAAATTTTAACCGTTGTAAATTGTAGTGGAACTGTTATATCTAGTCCTTCAATATCTTGTCTTCCTTTTGGGTCATCCTGAATATTTCTTCTTTACAATCCTTGTCCTTGTAATAGTCCTGATAATTTTTCAAGAATGCCTTCTTCATATCTACCCAAGTTCCAATATTCTTTCCACCAAATCCCATAAACCAAAGAAGTGTTGCATTTTTTAATGTGGCAAGGAACAAATTTAAGTTTTAGTCATATGTGACATAGTCATAACCTCTATAGAGGACATCAAATTCAAAGAGAAGCGTGTATGGATCCTCACTTTCCATCCCATTGAAATTTGGAAAAGATGAAGGAGGAATGTTCTTCATTTGTGTCACACTGCTAGGGTTTCTTAATGGGACTTCAAATGTAACAGTCTACTCCTTGATGACTCATGCTCCTTTTGCTACCATATTGTACCAAAATCCCTGAAAAGTAGGCCTTTGTTTCATTGTTGATTCTGTAGAAGAGGGGGATTATCTTGGTTCTTGAACTGGGTTTGACTGAAATTCTATGTCAAGATGCCCACTAATAAGTTGTTTTGTATTGGCTAAATCTAGAGTTAGAAGTAAAATTTATTCTTGAGTTGGTTGTTGTGGTTCCGACTGTATGTGTATTTTAGCGATAGTTGGAGTTCCCTAAGCCTTCTCCTTTTGTTGATTTTCCTACAAGGGGGTTAGTATCTTGGGTGGTTTTCACAGTACTACTAAATGTACCTTGGATCTCTAATTCTATTCATGCATTCTACTATTATCTAAAACCAGTGTAGAATTATTATTTCACCTTTGGAAAATCCCTGATAATAACATCAAAATGATAATCTCTTTAATTACCTTTCTAATTTATACTAAGGCAAGTAAATAGTATGTGCATTAATTTTGTGAACCTGGGGTTCTGGATTACTTGTGAGTTACCATGTAATGTATATGTAGGCTACAATTCCTCCTTTCACTTATTTATCTAACATGGAATTATAGTTTCAACAATCACATTTGCAAGTAATGGAGAGCAAATAGATAATCACACAATATTTGGAAGGTAATAAACAATCACATCGGCATTGGCAAGGAAATAAACAATCACACTATCTTCAGAATTAAAATAAAATGTAGGAAAGTAAACTAACAGAAAAGTAAATTGACAAAAAAATAAAATGTGGAAAAGTAAATTGGCATGAAAGTAAATTGCAAAAAAATAGAGTTTAAGGATTAACTATTGCCAATTGTGATCAATGTTTATAATCAAACAAATAAAGGTGATTTGTTAAAATGAATGCAATCATTCAAATGAATATACTTTATTAAATTGAGTGCAATCCTATAGACACAAATATGATTTATAAATTAAATGTGGCCTTAAATAAATATAACTTATAAAAAAAATTGCAATCCTACATGAGTGAATATAATTTGTCAAAGTAAGAGTAATCCTAAATGTATTCATATATAAATGCAACTAGAAATAAACATAATCTATCAAATAAATTCAATCCTACATAACTAGATATACAACACATATGATGTGTGGAGTGGGCCTTCTCTACTCATAACAGAATGTTGGTGGTATTACAGAAGTAACTAAATTAAATTCACATAGTGGTGTAAATGGCACGACAACCAAAACTATAACAACTTTAATTAAGAAATACAAACTTGTATACAAAATATAATTTATTCAATCCTTTCTCTCCTCCCCATTACAAGAGAGAGAGGTTTACTTTTATACAATCTCTTGGATATCTAGAATTAAATAGAGTAGACCCAAAAACAAATATTATCAAATTCATTTTAGCACTAGATTTAATACAAAATAGACATCAGATTGTCCTTTTAACAACTTGAGACCCAATGGTTCCTAGGTTGTTCTAACAACAACTGCTTTTAGTTCGGTCTCTCACAAAACTCAATACAAAATAGATATTCATTTATCTTTTTGGACATATATGTTAGGGTTAGGGTTAGGGTTTTGGACATAAATGTTAGGGTTAGGGTTTTGGGCATAAATGTAATGGATATAAGCTAGTAGAATAGTATAAATAAAAACCTAAGAGGTCTAGGTGGGGGTTGATCAGTAGTTATTATTGGTCAAGTTGTTGAGTATTTCATTGTATGTGGTCAGTCAGTAAAGGAGAGATAGTGGATCTAAATAAGATATCTTTTGAGGGTTAGGTCATAGGCTGTGGAGCCTGGTGTTATCTATTCCACCTCACAGAGGGTACTTACACTCCTTTCTAATTGTAATCCTAAAGAATTTAATGTGTGTAATGCAAATTTTGCAGAAGAATGAATAAAAGAGAAGAAGAGATAGATCTTTGTGGGCATAGCCCTAGGGGGGTGAACTACGGTAAATATAGTGTGTTAATGTGTTGGAATTGTTGTTTTGATATTATGTTATGAATTATTTAAATAATGAATGGTTATTTAGCTAATCATAGCCTGCATGCATAGTTATATGAATGACTGAATACTAGTTTTAGATGATTGAATAATAATGTTGATGCATGAGGAAAAAGATCAAAATATAGTCCCAATCGCTCCCTAGACTACAAACACTCGAGTATTGTCGTCCCCCATAAAGCTATCTCGGGTGAGACTGCATTGTGCACTATGTGCGCATCATTTCCTTCTGGTTTACTAGGAGTGCCGATATTTTTGAGGTTTTTGTTGGAAACCTATTGAGATCAGAACCTGGGTCAGCCCAAGCATCCAACAAATGGTTCTATTTTTAGGATGAAACTGCATAGGATTGAGTGGAAGGGATCTATGGAAGAAAAGGATGGAGAACAAGAGCATAAAAGGGAATGTTCAGGCCATGGAATCTAATGAAGGTGGAGATTGAAAGATGGTTAAGGACAAAGGAACTCAAGTTTGCGCAGAAGGATAACATAAATCCTAAATTTACACCATGCCAAGATCTTGACAAATATGTGTTTAGCAACTTGCATGAAGTATTTTTATGTGAATTCCTGCATCTATTTTAGGAGTGGCTATTGAGGTTGAAGTACAACCATCCTACGAATTAGATCAGACAGCTAGAGTGGCATTCTATGGAGAACGCACAGTTGCAAAAATTCAATAATAAATTTATGCACACATTATATTTTTGGTTAGACAATATTATTGCATGTTTTATCATTGAATTTGCAGTTGATACTGCAAAGTCAAACACTGCTGCAAAGAAAGATTTTCTGAAGGGACCCAGAGGTAGGTTGATCCGGATTTTATGAGTAGAATGAAATGACTACATATTATTACCAGATGCTTAACACATAATAATAGATATACAGTAAAAATGGTTTTCTATTCAATAAGGAAATAAGATGAAAGTGTAAAATGCAGTGGAAAACAAGCTTGTTGGAATGGTGGCGGCTTATCTCTAGGAAGAGATGTGATGGCTATGCTCATTTGCAAGAAGATGATTACAATGAGGATCTCAATGCCTTTTCACAATAAACAAGAGTTTCAAAAACCCTAAAAATCCAAAAACCTAACCCTAGGAGATGAAGCGCCAAAAGTCATGTGGGCCCCGTTTGGGTAAGTCAGTACATCAACTTCCCAGGGTCATAACTTTTGCATACAATCTTCGTTTTAGGCATATGATAGCCCATTGGAAAGATCTATCCGAGGACTACAACAGTTGCACAAAATTTCATGATGAAATTTTGTGATACCCCAAAAAACATCATTTAGGGCCTCAAAATGGCTCTGGAAGTTCAGGACCTGAAAAATTGCTAAAAATAGTAAATTATCAAAATTGCAAGAAAGTTGTTTTGAGTCAGCTGGAAAAGGTGGGTGGCCACCTGTTAGCGATATTTCTTGTAAGGGGGTTAGAATGCAAAAGAATGGGTTAAAAACCCACTTGTCCTAAGTTTTGAATGCTAATGCGCCCGTGGTAAATGACAAGCAAGTCCAAGCGGTAGCGATTCACGCGCCCGGNCACGTATGGGATTCCGGACCCCCCCCACCTTTCTACCTTTAAGCGGAGGGGGGGGGGTCTGGAATCGGGGGTGCATCTCTTCAATGGTTCAGATCAGCGCGCTTGGATCAACGACGATAAAGGTAATTCTGGACCCCCCCTGCCTTTCTACCTTTAAATGGAGGGGGGGGTCCGGAATCGGTCGCGCAGCTTTCCAACGGCCAAGATTAGCGTGCCAGGATCAACGATGCTTGGGCAGTCCCGTCCTTCTCAGCTGCTCTGTGTTTAGCCTGCGTGGGCCCTTCTCCCATCATGTCATCCTCTAGAACAACCTTTCTCCTGCTGCCGCGTGTCATCCATCCGCCTCCCCTCTTTGGTTCACGTGGTCCTCCTTCCTTCTCATCATCCACTCATCGCTTGCCATGTGTTTTGCTCCTTTCCATGTCAGTCTCTCACCAAAGAGCAAGTCCATTATCTCTCATCTTCCCCCCCCCTTTTCTGCCTGTTTTCTTCCGCCATGTGTCGTCCTCTGTCACCCTTCTCACACCTCGCCACTTCTTTCACGCCCTCATAGTCTGACACCACCACTCCTATCATGCGCCCCATTCTTCGCGCTGGCCTCCATGCCTATTCATCAAGCCATTCAGTTATTCCAGGTGACGGCACCAGGAGCCTTCCATATCCCAAAGTGTTGAGTTGGCTAGGTCATCCTCAATCCCCATGAAGCAGTTATTGAGGCAGTTGGTGGTGGTTAGACATCGTCTCTGCCATAATGGGAAAGTCCGGCAATAAATTAAAGGCACGTCGATTCGCCGATGAAACTGTCAGAAGATCGATCGCGTCTGCCATAAGTTACATGACCATTCAAAGATTGCGGTTGCAGATTGTCAGAAGCCATGCAGATGCAAAGATTTTAATGCTACGTCTTGATTTTGTTATTGTTGCTAGTTTGATTATATGTAGGTGTTTTCACCATTTTTGTATCTATCGATGGTAGAGCTGAGCTCCCGACTGTAAAGTTTCAACAACCATTCTGGTTTCTGGTTATGCCTCTGTGTTTGAGATTTCTTGTTTTATGACAAACAGTCCTCCTTTTCCATCTATGTTTCATCTCATGCCAGAGAATCCATTATCGAATGATTTGCGTGGATTGTTGCAATTATGTTATGATAAAGGATTTGTTGTGACATTATTGTATTCTCTGGTCTCCTGTGTTTGAATGTAAAAGGATTTTGTGTTCAGATGCTTTCTTCTCTAGTCTGTTACAAACCTGATGTTTATGACAGACCTTCGCACTCTTCTCATGCAAGTCTTCCCGCTACTCACCCTTTATTGCAACTCACTGTTTGAAGTTTATCAAGACCTCACTCATTCATGCATGCCTGGCCTAGTTTTTGAGTTGAGACGATATTTTTCTGAGTTTTCCTCCATTTGATCACCCCTTTAAACAAACCGTGACATTAAACTGATGGGTGTCAGGCTCTGCTCCTGCAAGCAATCCAGGAGTGACTTCTGACGCTAACATTTCTGGTGTCGTTGCCGGGGATGAAGTTGAATATTTTCCCCGGGATTGAACAACAAAGATTAAGTTGATTCTGAAGGTGCATCAGAAATCAGAACTTGAAGATTGCTATTATGCACCTGGCGACTCCATTGTGACGACTCCACTGCGGTGAACCCGTTGGATTAGTTGTGGCTTCCGACGGCAAACACACACGGTCCCATCCACAACTGCCTCTGGCTACAACTGAAGAAAATCTGGAGGTTATTCTCAGAAAAGGAAAGGCCCCTCAAAGAGAAAGCTTCACCTCCGAATCAGGTATTTCCCCACCTCCTTCCGTAAAAACTCCATTTTCTTATTCTCATCTTCCTAGTTGCCCTCCCTCTGAGGTTTCCCATTTTCTGAATTTTGGGAGTGTTCCTACTGAGTTTTCTCCTCCTGGTCTAGTATCAAAGGGAGAGATCCTTGTCACTCCCCCCTCTCTGGAAGTTGTGCCTCAGTACAGACCTCAGGTCTCAGAAAGTTTCACCACCCCTCCTTTTATTGCTACTACTGCATAGAGAGAAACATCTGCACATCTAGGTCCCTTAGACCTCTCTCTGTTCTCCCTGTCGTCTCCTTTGAGAGCCTCTTTTCCAATATCTCATGTTCACACTCCTTCTCCTCCAAGTTCTCCTCCACCTAATATTCCTATGGCTGGTGCTAATCCCCCTCTGAATAGAATGGATGCCATAGTCACGGCTAGATATTCTCCTTTAATCCTACCCCATCCTATGAACCCTCTCCCTACTGGAGACTACTTGAAGTACATGCCCAAGTTCACTGGGAAAGGGGACATAACTGCAGAAGAGCACCTGGCTGCTTTCTACAGCTATGCAGACAATCTAAACATTGAAAATGAAGATGTCTGGATGAGAGTCTTTGTCCAGAGCCTGGATGGCGAGGTGAGGAAATGGTTCAGGGGACTGGCCCCTGGATCTATTGCTGGAATTGAAGCCCTGGATAATGTTTTCCTGAGGCAGTGGGGAGATAGGAAAGATTACATATATTACATGACAGAGTTTGGGTCTCTGAAGAAGATGGAAAGAGAGTCTGTCTCTGACTTCTCCAAAAGATTCAATAAAATGTATAACAAGATTCCTGCAGAGATAAAACCCTCAAGGGCCTCTGCCCAAATTTCCTATGCTGGCGCATTCGACCCTGATTTCTGTCTTTTATTAAGAGAAAGAAGAGCTACTTCCTTATCTCAAATGCAAGATGCAGCTATAGAAGTGGAATCTAACATATTGGCAGTTGGCAGACTGAGAAATAGGGCCGACGTAGATAGAAGAAAGGGAAAATCAGAAGCCTCAACTTCCGTCCCATCACTGTCCCACCCTCAAGTAAATGAGCTGACACAGGTGATGAACTTTCTGAAAGAAGAGATGGAGAGATTGAAAGTGGAAAGGAAACAAATGAACAAGGGCCCTCAGAGCACCGAGAACAGAGCAGGTTTCATAAGGCCAAATAGTTTTGCTCCTCCAACTATGCACAGAGAGAAGGAAAGAGACAGGGACGACCAAAGAATTCAGGCTCCCTTCCAGAACAATTTTGTGACCGACGAAGAAGAAGGGGAAACAGACGATCCTGAGCCTAAAATCCACTGTTTAGAAGTCACTTCCCCTTTCCCTCACCTGACCCAATCAGCATACGAGGAGTTTCTCATGAACAGTCAGCTAAATGAATTGAGCAAAGAAGACAAAGCTAGCAGTGGTCGAGGCAGGTATAACCTGAGGTCCGATAGAAAGGCAGTAGCACCTGACATCCCTGAGCAACCCACTAGAGCAGAGAATCCTGCTAATGAGGTAGTAGACAGTCACAGAGGTAAGAAGGCCCAACCCCTCTCTCCCATTGTCCACACTCATGTCCCTGAAATAAGAGAAATTCCAAAGCTCACATCTTCTTTTAATTTTGAGCATGAGATTCAAAAGATCAGAATCCCTATGCCCCTCACCAAGCTAATCAAACACGGTGAATTCAAAAATCACTTCTCTGACCTTTTGAAATCTGAAGCCTCATGCCCTTCCACAGACTTTATAAACCTCCAAGATGAAAAGCCAGCAGTTGTCCTAGGCCCCATGGTGGAAGACAGAGATGATTCATCCCCTCCTTTCTACACCTCCCTGAACATACATGATAAAGTACTGCACAAATGTTTGATGGATTCAGGGGCCTCTCACAACCTCATGCCCAAAACTGTCATGGAAGAATTAGGACTGGAAATCACCCGAGCTTACCATGACCTCTATTCTTTCGACTCCAGTAGGGTGCAATGTTTGGGAGTCATCAAGGACCTGGTAGTCTCTTTGTTTCAGCTTCCCATGAAGAGTATGGTCATGGATATTGTGGTAGTTGATGTTCCCCCCAAGTTTGGCATGTTGTTGTCAAGGTATTGGATTAAGAGACTTGGAGGGACGCTACAGATGGATCTCACATATGCCACCATTCCAGTCTTTGGAGGGGAACATAGGAGATTGTACAGAGAAGCCCAGCTAGCCTACATTGTTAGTGATGAAGAAAACCCCACTAATCACCCCATCTTTGCACTTGACACTGGCGTAGGGTCTAGCTTGTTACAAGTCACTGAGATCCCTGAGGCCCCCTTACAAATCAGAAAACAACCCATTCTTAATCAAGAGATCCCTCCTCCAACCACCTCTGTTTGGTAGATGTTCTTTGATGGAGCTTCTTCCAGTATAGGTGCAGGTGCCAGGGTTGTATTCATATCCCCTTCTCAAGAGACCATATCTCTGTCATACAAGATGGAATTTGAAGTCACCAACAATGTGGCAGAGTATGAAGCTTTGGTTCTAGGATTAAGAGCTGCAAAGAAAATGGGAATTAAGGAGATGGCTGTGTTCGGAGATGCAGAATTGATTGTCCAGCGGGTCAGAAACGTCTATCAGGCCAAGCATCCCTGACTCAAGAATTACAGGAACGAGGTATGGGACCTAGTTGATAATTCCTTCTTAGCTTTCAACATCTCTTTCATTCCAAGGGAAGAAAATGCTCTAGCTGATTTTTTAGCTTTCATAGCTAGTTTTCTCGAAGTTCCTGTGCTGCCCACTATCAGATTTAATGTTGAAATAAAATACAGACCCTATGTACCAGACAATGTCAAGCATTGGAAGGTATTTGAGGATGAACAGGAGATCGAAAAGTTTCTTCAATCTGTGGATGACTTTTCTACATTGCACATAGATGAGGATCCTGACATTAAAGGAGGACCTGACCATCACCCTGGAGAGTTGTTGAATAAAATTGATGGCCACCAGATTATATAGCTACCAAGCAACCACATACCGAAAGGACTAATCCCATTAGAAAGTTTGTTTGATGGGAATGATGTGGCAGTAAAGGGTAGAGTTTCAGGTGATGATGCTGACACAACTGAGTGCAACATAGGCACACCAGAGGACCCCAATTTTGTCAAGTTGTCAAGGAGTCTGACCGAGGAGCAGAGGGCCGAATATACTGAGTTGCTGAGGGAATTTGCTGATGTGTTTGCGTGGACCTACGAAGACCTCAAGACATATGACACATCAGTCATTGAGCACAAGATCCCACTAAAAGAAGAGGCTAGACCATTCAAGAAGAAGCTGAGACAGATAAATCCCATGCTGCTACCTGTCATGGAGAAGGAAGTAAAGAAGATGCTAGATGCCCAAATCATTGTCCCCTTGAGATACTCTGACTGGGTGGCCAATTTGGTCCCAGTGAGAAAGAAGAATGGAGAAATCAGACTCTGTGTCGATTTCAGGAACCTGAAAAGAATTTCAAGGAAGGACAATTATCCCCTGCCCAACATGGAGCATATATTGCAGAAGGTCATCGGTGCGTACAGAATATCCATGATTGATGGTTTCTCTGTATACAATCAAATATCAGTCATGCCTGAGGACCGAGAAAAGACAGCCTTCACCACTCCTTGGGGCACATTCATGTATGCCAAAATGTTTTTTGGGTTGATGAATGCAGGAGCAACATTTCAGCGAGCCATGGACATAGCCTTCATCGGAGAAAAAGATAAGTTTGTGGTGATTTACCTAGATGACATAACAGTCTTTTCCAAGACTGATAAAGAGCACCGCTGCCATCTGAGGAGAGTTTTTTTGAAATGTCACAGGTTTGGCCTTTCCCTGAATCCCAAGAAATCATTGTTTGCTATGCAAGAAGAGAAGTTGTTAGGCAATATAGTGTCAGCAGAGGGGGTGAGAATTGATCCTAACAGGGTAGAAGCACTTCAGACCCTGTCACTTCCCAGATCTAAGAAGGAAGTTGAGGCCTTTTTGGGGAGGATAAATTTTCTGAGGAGATTTATCTCAAATTTTGTTGAATTGGTGAAGCACATCACAGCCATGTTCATGAAAGGGAATGAAGTGAAATGGACCACTGAACCCAGGAAATCTTTTGTCCAAATAAAGAAGGTGTTGACTGAGGAACCTGTGCTAATCAGTCCCAATTATTCCAAGGATTTTTTGATATTTTCTTTTGCTTCCTATGATACAGTAGCGACAGTTTTGTTGCAGAGAAATGATCAAGGGCAAAAGCAGCCTATTGCCTTCTTTAGCAAAGCATTGAGAGATGCAGAGCTCCGGTACGAGATCATGAAGAAGCAGGCTTATGCCTTGGTGAAAGCACTCAAAGCTTTCAGAGTCTATGTCTTGCATTCAAAGATCACTGTATATGTCCCTTCGGCTTCTATGAAGGACATTCTTATACAACCTGACATAGACGGGAGGAGAGGTAAATGGATCGCCAAGATCCTAGAATTTGATCTAGAGATTAAGCCTACCAAGTTGATAAAGGGGAAAGGTTTGGCCAAGTTGCTGGCTGAATCCAACTGCAAGGCCTTGGGGATCAATTTCATCAACGAGCAAGCTGAGTCATCCAACAAGAGTTCCCAAAGCACTTTACCCCTAGCAGCATGCCCCTGGTATAAAGATATCTTTTATTTTCTATGAGAATTAAAGCCTCCTGATGGATTGGGGAAAAGTAAAGCCAGGGCCTTAAAACTCAAAGCGGTTAGATATTGCCTTATTGACCAAGCTTTGTATTGGAAAGACTCCCTGGGGGTATTACTAAGGTGTCTGGACCAACAGCAGGCACAGAAGGTTATGTTCGATTTCCATAGTGGTCTCTGTGGAGGTCATCATTTTTGGAATACCACAGCTCATAAGATCCTTTAGGCTGGGTATTACTGGCCCACCTTATTTCCTGATGTTTGCAGGGAAATCAGAGCTTGCATCAAATGCCAGAAGTTCTCGGGAAAGTAGCAGCTCAAATCTCTGCCCCTAAAGCCTGTGGTAGTTTCAGCACCCTTTCAGCAGTGGGGATTGGATTTCATCGGAGAAATTCATCCTCCCTCAAGTGGGCAGCACAGGTGGATTTTGACCGCAACCAACTACTTCACCAAATGGATAGAAGATGTCCCCACCAGAAGCACTTCTCACAAAGCGATTATCAGCTTCCTGGAAGATATTATAACTAGGTTTGGTTGCCCCAGTAGAATTGTCACTGACAATGCCTGCCCATTTCGGTCTGAGCCTCTGGTCAAGTTTTGTGAACAGTTTGAGATTTCACTGATTCACTCTACTCTCTACTATCCTCAAGGAAACGGACTGGCAGAGTCCTCCAATAAAAGTCTGATCAAGCTTATCAAGAAGCTACTGGAGGACAATAAAAGGGCCTGGGACTCAAAGCTCAAATTTGCTCTTTGGGCTGATCAGGTGACAACTAAGAAATCCGTGGGCCTCTCACCCTTCCAACTTGTTTATGGAATAGAGGCAGTTTTCCCCACTCAACTCGCCTTACCTGTGGCAAATTTCCTCTAGGATTTTGAAGGAGAACCTAATCATGTAATTATAAGGATTCATCAGATGGTGGAAGTGTAGCAGATCAGAGAATAGGTCATGAACAGGGCCTACCATCATCAACAGAAGATCAAGCAGGCTTTTGACAGGAAGGGCAAAAAGAAAGAATTCGAGTAGGGTGATTTGGTGCTCAAATGGGATGCACCCAGACAGGAAAAGGGAAAACACAGTAAATTTGATGCCCTCTGGTTCTGGCCTTTCAAGATCCTCGAAGTATTTTCAAACAACACTTACAGTTTACAGGATCTGGAAGGCAAAGAAGTTTTCAGCAGCCCAGTAAATGGGCATTTCTTAAAAAAATGTTTTATGTGAGCCACAGTCGGCTCTTTTTGTTTTGCTTTGTAAATATTGTTTCTGTTTTTGTTTTTCGGACTAATAAATGACTCCATAGCCCAACAGCAAAGGCACTGAATCTGCAAAAGAGTTCTTAGAGCATCA
>JASDQU010585328.1:36250-46533 GCA_032191745.1 Picea mariana
AGATCAACGTGCCCATATCAACAGTGATAAAGGAAATTCCAGACCCCCCCTACCTTTCTACCTTTAAACGGAGGGGGGGGGCCCGGAATCGGTCGCACAGCTTTCCAACGGCCAAGATTAGTGTGCCCAGATCAATGGCACTTGGACAGTCCCGTCCTTCTCAGCTGCTCTGTGTTTATCCTGCGTGGGCCCTTCTCCCATCATGTCATCCTCCAAAACCACCTTTCTCTTGCTGCCGCGTGTCATCCATCTGCCTCCCCTCTTTGGTTCGCGTGGTCCTCCTTCCTTCTCATCATCCACTCGTCGCTTTCCATGTGTTCCGCTCCTTTCCACGTCAGTCTCTTGCCAAAGAGCAAGTCCATTATCTCTCGTCTTCCCCCCCCTTTTCTACCTGTTGTCTTCCGCCATGTGCCATCCTCTGTTGCCCTTCTCACACCTCACCACTTCTTTCACGCCCTCATAGTCCGACACCACCACTCCTATCATGCACCCCATTCTTCGCGCTGGCCTCCATGCCTATTCATCAAGCCATTCGGTTATTCCAGGTGGCGGCGCAAGGAGTCTTCCATATCCCAAAGTGCTGAGTTGGCCAGGTCATCCTCAATCCCCATGAAGCAGTTATTGAGGCAGTTGGTGGTGGTTAGACATCGTCTCTGCCATAATGGGAAAGTCCGGCAATAAATTAAAGGCACGTCGATTCGTCGATGAAACTGTCAAAAGATCGATCGTGTCTGCCATAAGTTGCACGACCATTCAAAGATTGCGGTTGCAGATTGTCAGAAGCCATGCAGACGCAAAGCTTTTAATGCTATGTCTCAATTTTGTTGTTGTTTCTAGTTTGAGTATATGTAGGCGTTTTCGTCATTTTTGTATCTATCGATGGTAGAGCTGAGCTCCCGACTGTAAAGTTTCAACAACCATTCTGGTTTCTGGTTATGCCTCTGTGTTTGAGATTTCTTGTTTTATGACAAACAGTCCTCCTTTTCCATCTATGTTTCATCTCATGCCAGAGAGTCCATTATCGAATGATTTGCATGGATTGTTGCAATTATGTTATGATAAAGGATTTGTTGTGACATTATTGTATTCTCTGGTCTCCTGTGTTTGAATGTAAAAGGATTTTGTGTTTGGATGCTTTCTTCTCCAGTCTGTTACAAACCTGATGTTTATGACAGACCTTTGCACTCTTCTCATTCAAGTCTTCTCCCTACTCACCCTTTCTTGCAACTCACTGTTTGAATTTTATCAAGACCTCACTCGTTCATGCATCCCTGGCCTAGTTTCTGAGTTGAGACGATATTGTTCTAAGTTTTCCTCCATTTGATCACCCCTTTAAACAAACTGTGACATTAAACTAATGGGTGTTAGGCTGTGCTCCTGCAAGCAATCCACGAGTGACTTCTGACGCTAACACCACCGATATCCATCTAGATCAATCCTCCTTCCTTAGGAAGCAATGGTCTCCATTGCGTTGAGTTCCTCCATTAGATGAGGAAATTTATGCTGAATTTGGACCTGGGTGAGCCACTTGCCTTGGTGCAAGAGCTGCCCTCTTTTGATGACTCGATAAAGTTGGATCCTTTGTTGTCATCTTCCCTTTATCTATGTGTCCACAATATGATCATTGGATTCCTATTGTATGCAGTCGGGGTTGAGCTCTGTTGGTGTCAGTTTTTTTGCTACGTCTGAGGTGTCCAATAATGGTGGGAAATAAGGCTGAAGGAGGTCCACATTGAAAACTGGATGTAGGCCAAGGAAAGGAGGAATGTTGAGAACAAAAGAATTATCCCCCATAGCCTTGGTGGCAGTGTACGACCCATAATGGAGTGGGTGAAGCTTCTGATGGGGTCCTGTAAGGTGTTCTTTTTGCAAGTGCAACCAAACTTTGTCGCCCACCTGAAACTTATGTGGAACCCAATGTTGATCATGGTGCTGCTTGTACTTGTCATTGGACTTCTGTAGGATATCCTAAACCTGTTGGACGATGTGTTGGATCCTCTCAATGAACCGGGTGGCTTTATCAGCCTCAGTTGGAGCAGGAGAGGAGTCAGTTGAGGTGACCGCAAGGGGAAGTGCAACATCTATGGGACCCAATGGTTGGAATCCCAACCCCACCTGAAAGGGGTTGTGGTCGGTTGAGTTATTCAGGGCTCATTTGTAGCTATGTTGGACATAGGGAAGCCTCTCATCCCATGTATGAGGGTGCTTGGAATTATACATGGGCAGGATATGCACGATCATTCGATTTACGACCTCAGTTTGGCCATCTGTCTGGGGGTGGAAGGTCATGGATTTGGTGAGCTTGGTGTCCAACAATGACCATAGGCTCGACCAGAATGTGCTGAGAAATAAACTGTCCCAATATGAGACAATGGTTTGTGGGATTCCAAAATGTACCAAGACTCATTCAAAGAAGAGCTTGGCAGTGGCTTCTGTTGTGATGCTCTTATTGCAAGCAACCAGAATCGCCATCTTAGAAAAGCGATCAACAACCACAAAATTATAGTCATTTCCCTGCTTGGTGGATGGGAGGCCCGACATGTAGTCCATTGAGATGGATTCCCATGTCCTATCAGGAGTAGGAAGAGGGGTGTACAAGACCTTTTTCTTAGTGGTTTGTTTGGAAATAGCACAGGCAGTGCAAGACCTGATATACTTGTTGACCTCCTATCGAAGTTTCATCCACTAGAAATGTTTTTGTAGCATTGCCATTGTCTTTTTGACGCCGAAGTGTCCTACCACCTGGCTATAGTGGGCTTCCCAGATCATCTTATCTCTCTCACTTGATGGAACACCTATATGGCCCAGTCAACACAACAACCCATCTTAAAGATGGAAATTATCGACAACTACCTTTGCACCCAACATTTGGTAGGTGGTGGCAAAGTTCGGGTCTTTCTCATAGAGTTGGGGTCATCCAAAGGTCTCATGGTCATAGGAGTCTAGCATTGTGGTGAGTGTTGTGACTGGTGGTCTGCTGAGGCAATCAGTGATGTGGTTGGTGCTTCCTATTTTATACTTGATGTTGAGGTGGAATTACTGCAAGTATGTGGAACACTTTTGATGGCGGTCATTCTGCAATTTTCCTTGTGTCTGCATGAATTGCAGTGGCTTATGATCAATGTGGATGATTGTCTCCCTCCCAAGAATGTAATGTCTCCACTGGTGGTAGGATTTCACAATGGAGTACATTTTTGTGTCGTAAGTAGAGTACTTACGGAAAAAATCTGATAGTTTCACACTATGATAGGCCACGGGGTGGCCATGCTGTTTGAGAATGACACCCATAGCATAGTCTGAAGCATTAGTCTCAATATCAAAGGGCTATTGTAGGTCTGGTAGTGAAAGTACTGGGGATGAGAACAAGCGTTGCTTCAAATCATTGAATGCTTGTTGTTGGGTCCAGCCCCACACAAATTTCTCCTTGCCACCACCCCTAGTTATTTGGTTGAGGGCCCATGCAATATGGGAGAATCCAAACACAATCCTATGGTAGAAATTGGCAAGGCCCAAGAAGCTTCGAAGCTCAGTGAGTGTGGTTGGGGATGGTCAGTCACGGATGACTTAGATCTTGGCTAGATTCACATGTATTCCATGTTGATAAATGATATAGCCTAGGTAATGGACCCTGTCCATGCCGAAGGAGCATTTTTCCAAGTTGGCATATAGCTTGTGCTATCGCAGGGTGTGTAGAACCTATTGAATATGTTGCAAGTGTTCGACCCAAGTCTTGCTATAAATAAGAATGTCATCCAGATACACCACTACAAAAGTATTGGTGAATGGTCGCAGGATATCGTCCATCATCCTCATGAAAGTGGTTGGAGCATTTGTCACACCAAAGGGCATTCCAAACCATTCAAAAAGGCCTTCCTTTGACTTGAATTCGATCTTTCATACATCAATCTGTTCTATCGGGACCTGGTGGTAGCTAGACTTCAGATCAATCTTACTGAAGTATTTGGCCCCCATGAGTTGATCAAGGAGGTCATCGATTTGGGGAATTGGGTACTAGTTTCTAACTCTGATTTTATTCAGAGCCCGATAATCAATTCAAATTCATCAGGTTCCATCTTTCTTCTGTACCAGCATGATTGGTCTCCCGCAAGGTGATGAGCTGGAACGGATGTGCCCCTTGTGGAGCAATTCTTGGATCTGTCACTTGATCTCCTCACTCTCTAAGAGAGAGCGACGATAGACTCACCCATTGGGCAATGGTGCACCAGGGTTTAGATCGATGGGGTGCTTGACCTAGCAGTGCAAAAGTACCTCGGTAGGTGAGGAGAAGATGTCTGAGTATTCTTCCATGACCTTATCTACTTGATTCTATTGTGTGGAGAGGTCGGTCACAGATACCCTGAATGTGGCTGTGATTTTTCTCTCATTCTAAGAGTGAATCACGAAGAATACAAACTTCCCCATCTGAGAGATGACATTCCTGCATTTCTTAGCAGAGATCAAGGAAATAGCACTAGGTGGGACAGCCTCAGGTATCCTGTACAATTTCTTGTTCAAAGTAATAATAACACTACGATGCCTAGACTCATATACAACATGATGTTTTCATAAATAAGGTTGGCCCAAAATAACATCACAAACTTTGAGAATAGCAACATCACACAATACCTCGTCTTTGAAGGGCTTGATGCCATATGACAGTCGACATTGTTGACTGATGTGGAGATCGCTTCCTTGGTGGATTCATCCAATGGCGTAGGGTTGTGGGTGCAGTGTTGTCGGCAGAGCCAGCGGCTTGACGACCTTTGCTAAGATGAGGTTCTTCTGGATACCACTATCAATGATGAAGTGCAGCGGGTTGCCTTTTACCCACATCTATGAATGGAAGAGGTTATCTCCTTCTTCTAGCTCGTCTAGTTCACCATGCTAGAGCTTGGTGGTATCAACGGTGGCACTGGGTTCCACGTCAATGATCCATCTTCCCCTTTCTGGTTCTGAATCAGAGTCAGAACCCACATTTGATTCATAGGCTTTCACTTCGGCCACCAATGTTTGCTTTGAGCGGTAGTCAGCAGTGTTATGCCAAGGGCTCTTATGGAAGTCGCACCACTTCCTAGTATCTTTCTTTGTCTTTCAGGTGTCCTTCTTTGCTTCCATCTTGGACTGGTTGTATTAATATTGTCCATATTGTGAGGGGTTCCCCGGCCCAAATTGTCTTGTCTTTTGTTTGAGTTTCTGCTCGATTTTGATGACATATCGGTAGGTCACGCCCAAGGATGAGATGTTCAGAAATTACATTTCAGTATGGATGTATCTATGTAGAGAACCATGATACTTGAGCACCAGATGTCGCTCTGAATCATTTATACCCAGCCTGGTGCACAAGGTATGGAAAATATTTGTGAAATCTGGCACTGCTTGGTCTCTTTCTTGTCGTAGTGTGGTCCATTTGGTATACAAGTCGTCATAACTTCTAAATGGGTAGTATTTTTCCTTAATAACATCCCTAAAGGATTCCCAGTTGGTCGTGACTGTAAATAATGAGGGTTCCTCTATTTCCTTTTGCTCACAGAAAGTTTCCCACCAATCTTTGACATGGGGAATGGCTTTGAGGAGCGCAAAAGTAATCTTTTCTCTATTCAAAAAGTTATGAATAGAAAAATACTCTTCTAGTAGATTCAACCACTTGTCTACAACATCTGCATCTATCTGACCTTTAAATATAGAAATATCAAAGTTTATTTGTACCTTGAAGGGGGCGGTGCCTCCACTTGAAGAAGATGCATCACCTGTTGGTAGTCATCGAAGGATTTGTGAAACATTATCCATCATCTCATTCCTCTGTTGCATGAAGGCTTCCTCAATCAACAGTTTGAAAGGATCTCCTATTCTGTCATCTTTCTTTTCTCCTTCCATGAGAGGTCTCTTGGGTGTGCGAGAGATTTTTTCCTCAAGAGAAACAAGCTCGAGACCTAACTCTTTGTATTCCAACCTCGTTGGGGACATGCATTAAGACGACAAGGAGAAGACTGCTCTGATACCACTGATCCAGATTTTATGAGTAGAACAAAATGACTACAAATTATTACCAGATGATTAACACATAATAACAGAGATACAGTAAAACTGGTTTTCTATTCAATAAGGAAATAAGCTGAAACTGTAAAATGCAGTGGAAAACAAGCTTGTTGGAATGGTGGCAGCTTATCTCTGAGAAGAGATGTGACGTTTGTGCTCATTCACAATATTATGATTACAATGAGGCTCTCAAGGCCTTTTTACAATAAACAAGAGTTTCAAAAACCCTAAACATCCAAAAAACTAACCCTAGGAGATGAAGCACCAAAAGTCATGTGGGCCTCATTTGGGTAAGTCAGTACATCAACTTCCTGGGGTCACAACGTTTGCATAAAATCTTCGTTTTAGGCATATGATAGCCCATTGGAAAGATCTATCTAAGGACTACAACATTTTCACAAATTTCATGATACCCCAAAAAACGTCGTTTAGGGCCTCAAAACGGCTCCGGAAGTTCAGGACCCGAAAAACTGCTAAAAATATTAAATTATCAAAATTGCGAGAAGGTTGTTTTGAGCTAGCTAGAAAAGGTGGGTGGCCACCGATATCCACTTGGATCATAGGTACATCAGATCACTATATACTTATATCAAGATTTTATTGTATGAAGAAGGTGTGATGCCCATGGAATCAGACAGCTAAACTTCCATGCGTGCATGGGGGAATGGGGGAAGCACTAACAGGAGTTTGAGATATGGATAGGAAGCTGGATAATGGGAAGAAGAAGGAGGCCATGGAACCAATCATGATGGATTAGGACCAGACAAGGAAGACTATGTGTGAAACGTTTCCTTTTGGTTTACCAGGAGGGATGATAGTTTTGAGGGTTTTGTTGGAAAACTATTGAGATCAGAACCTGGGTCAACCCAAGATTTCAACACTTTCCCATGGGTGTCTAGTGTGAAACTAGTGACCAAAATTTATGGTCATGGATTTTATGCAGGATAGGCATGACCAACCTCATATATTATAGGGAATACTTTTGACCACGAGGTAAATTAAGAAAAAAACAATAGATACAACCCATATCTAAGAGATCACGGAGTTTCATGCACCTAGACTCAAACAAGACACAAAACATAGACTACAAATCCTTTCAAGGATGAGAAACAACCAAGGAAATTCACAAAACTAAGGAATAAAAACTAAGTTCTTCCCTATTGGGGTCACCAATTCTATTGTAGAGTAACTTGCCTATGGATAAGAGAGTCCTCTCACTGGCCTTATTATATCCAAGGATAGATTGTAGGATAGATCGCTATGGATTTACCCTAAATTTGATCATACACATACAATATATGCTAAGAGATTATAAGAGGAATGCATACCTTATATTCAATATTTTTCCTAGCATTATCCTTTTGATGAATTTCGCAAGATCTCTACTCATAGTAGCCTCTTCAACCTATCATCTGTATACAAAATAGAAAAAAAAAATCCTCTATTCTATTGGGCACAAAAGCATACTTGTATATAATCATATCTATTCTAGTTACTCAAGGACCACTAGATCTACCAATACTTAATCATGAAATAAATAAACATGAATAACACAAGAATTGGAGGGGGGAAAGAATATAGATCTATATTATATTATGAAGAGAGATACAAAAATTGAAAGTAACTTGAGTCTTTGCTTCACTCGTGGATTCTAGCTCCTTGAGTTCCTCCTTAGCCTCTCTCACTTGGTGGGAAAAAGTGAGGCAGTCTTTCATATCACAGTAAGGGTAGGATGGATTACCTCACCTAGTATGATATTATTTCAAGTGTTGATAGCAAACACCCCACTCACTCAATATGGAAATAAGAATCTCTCCAATGGAATAAGGCTATATATCTAGTACAATATGTCTTCTAGTCACCCAAATTCCCCCATGTAGCCTCTCTTTATAGGAATATAGAGTATACTAAGAGATATGTTCTAGGCTTGGAACTTGGAAAAAATAGGTCATGCACAAGTTGCATGGATCATAATGCATCATGGCCAACCCATCCCTCACTGTTCTCTTTGAAATTGTCCAAATCTATAAGATCTCATGGGTGGCTAAAGACAACCAATGCCAGACTATGATTCGTCTATAAGTAATATGTGATTGGTTGTTCTTCTCACTAGGAAAAGCATGCCTAGGTGAAAAATAGTGTTTTTGGAGCAAATTTTCAAGTATATGTCAGGGTTTCAAAAGTATATCATCGTTAGGTCATATCTAAGGCCTAATGTGACAGATAAAAGTGTAATAATAAAACCCAAAAGAAATTTGTAAAACCCATTTCTAGAATCCAAAACCCAAATCCATGTTCAAAACCGACATCACATTTTGTTTGAAATTTGCAAATTTGATTAGGGGATCAAATTTTGCTCAAAAATTCAAAGTGCTTGGAATCACTTCAAATCAAATGAGAGCGTAGGCCTCATCATTTTGAACCCAACACAACTCATTTGGGTTCAAACAAACGTCGGGAGCGAGAGATATCGCGTTCTGTTCAAAATGGCAAACAGGAAAAAAAGGGGTGCTGATTGTACAGTCCGTATGGACGATGACGTGGCAGATCGTACGGATGACATGGTAGGCTATACGCTGATGTGGCAGATAGTTATTGAACATTTGGCATGTGACATGTTTTTTGGCAACGAATGGGATGGCGACACATGGCCCAATCAAAGGCTGCCACATGTCACCTATTTGTTGGTTAAAACCTTTGCACTTAGCAGGAGTCGACCCCGTGACCTCTGGGGCAGGGTAAATCTTTGGGAAAAGCTACCCAACCGGTGTGACCACACATGATCCTTGTTATATATATGTAAATCATTGTATTTAACATTGTTTAAATGTATGTTTGGGGCGTGGACCGGGTCAGGGCTAAGCCGCGGCCTGTGGTCATATGTTGTATTGTATGCGACCGAAGCCACGGCGGTTAGACCCACCGTAACCATGTTATAACCATTTATATATATGCATGGTTTGGTATGCCATGTGACAATTCATATATGCGCGCGGGTTAAATGTTATGGTTATCAAACAGTTGTTAAAACTTAAGCCCTGTTGTATAGCGCGCGGTCATATGACATCCATGTGCCCACGAGCCTTGGTAGTTGGGGTTGGCGCATAATGGTTCGATAGTTTGGACAGGTTATGCAGTTGCGCTCGGTGCCAAGTTTTTACACTTTAAATTGCATGTGGGCTAGGTTGATCCAGAAGAGGTTCGTTTTGTAGATGCAGAGACAGCAAGCTTGAAGGGGAGACTTCCAGGAAGCCTATCTACTTCATTTTTTGGCCAAACGAGGTGCTGAAAAAGACCAACTAGGGGTTTTTGGACGTTCTGAAGCCATTGGAGTAGTCTATTTGGAATTTTTAGCATTGTAAAGCACATTTTTTATAACTTTGAGCAAATAATACAAATGATCCATTGGAAGCTGGACCAGGGGATGTAGCCCAAGAGAAGGGTGAACTCCTTTATCATTTACTATGTTATGTGTTTTCTGTTCATAGATTATGTTGCTATTGATATGCATCTTGAATGAGTAAATCCTTTTAAATTTTTGTTTCAAAATTGATCCATTTTCATTTTAACACATAAATTTAACTTGCAAATATTTTCAAGAATACAAGTCTTCTTCATTTTTAGATCAAAATTTAAAGGAAAATTTGGGGAAAAATGACAAAAAACATGGTCATGAGTCAAGAGTTCCAATGATTCCTCACAAATATTCCATGCTTTCTGTTGTGGGTGGGAAATCCCTCCTACGGATAGCACTAAGGGTTTTATCATGCATGCAAAAATGACCTAAAGATTCTTACTTTTTACCATCATCCCATGCCTAAACCCCATTACTCATATGTAAATACAAGGCTTGAGAGATTAAGTTGACGTACCTTATTTTTTGTGTTTGATGTCGATCCCTTTTTGCACTTGGTCTTTCTTTGAATACAACTCTCCTCCCAATGCTGACCTACATTCACTAAAGACAAACAAAGAACTCCACATGCATTTGATCTATGAACTAATGGGTTAGAGATTTAATCAATCATACAATCAATATTCCAATAATGACAATATCATATGGCGGGACGGGAAAAGCAATTCTTTTATTAACTTCACAATGATACCTTACAATAATAAATTCGGCTACTGCTCCTTGATCCTGGTCCTGGGATCTTCTTCTACTATCTTCCAACTGCTTTTCTCTATACTTCTCTTTGCACAAGGATTTCTAAAGGTTGGGACAAAGGGAATGCTTAATTGGGTAT
>JASDQU010585329.1:0-13454 GCA_032191745.1 Picea mariana
CTCAAGAAAGGACAATTACCCCCTACCTAATATGGAACACATATTGTATAGGGTAACTGATGCATCTAGGATATCCATGATTGATGGCTTTTCTGGCTACAATCAGATATCAATCCTGCCTAAGGATAGAAAAAAAACAACCTTCACCACTCCTTGGGGCACATTCATGTATGCCAAAATGCCTTTTGGATTGATGAATGCAGGAGCAACATTTCAGCGAGCCATGGACATAGCCTTCATTGGGGAGAAATATCAGTTTATGGTGATTTATCTGGATGACATCACTGTCTTCTCCAGATCTGATAAAGAGCACTGCTATCACTTGAGGAAGGTTTTCTTGAAATGCAGAAGGCTTGGCCTTTCCTTAAACCCCAAGAAATATTTGTTTGCTATGAAGGAGGGGAAGATGTTAGGCCATACAGTATCAACCAAGGGAGTGAGAATTGATCCCAATAGGGTAGAAGCAATTTAGACCCTGTCACTCCCCGGGTCCAGAAAAGAAGTCCAGAGTTTCCTGGGAAAGATCAACTTTCTGAGGAGGTTTGTCTCAAATTTTGTTGAGTTGGTGAAGCACATCACAACCATGCTTAGAAAGGGAAATGAAGTAAAATGGATTGTTGAGCCCAGAGAATCTTTTAACCAAATCAAACAAGCATTGACTGAGGCACCTGTGTTTATCAGTCATGATTATTCCAAGGAATTTATGATTTTCTCCTTTTCTTCATTTGACACGGTAGCAATTGTTCTATTATAGAAGAATGTTGAAGGGTTGGAGCAACCCATTTCATTTTTCAGTAGGGAATTAAGAGATGCAGAGGTCAAATATGACATAATGGAGAAGCAAGCATATGCCTTGGTCAAGGCCCTTAAAGCATTCAGAGTCTATGTTTTACATTCAAAAATCATTGCATATGTTCCTTCATCTTCTGTGAAGGACATTCTTATTCAGCCTGACATAGACGGGAAAAGAAGAAGTGGATTTCCAAGATCCTTGAGTTTGACCTGGAGATTAAGCCCACCAAGTTGGTTAAATGGAAGGGTTTATCTAATCTGCTGGTTGAATCCAATTATAATGAATTGGGGGTTAGCTTCACCAATGATTACTCAGAAAATCAATAAGCTGACTTATGCAACAAAAGCTCTCAGGGTGGTTTATCACTGGCAAAGTGCACCTGGTATAGAGACATTATATATTTTTTTCTAGAATTGAAACCCCCTAATGGAGTGGGGAAAATCAATGCAAGAGATTTAAAGCTCAAGGAAGACAAGTATTTCCTTATTGACCAGGTTTTATATTGGAAAGACCCTCTGGGAGTGCTTCTGAGATGTCTAAACCCACAGGAGTCCCAAAGAGTTATGTTTGATTTCCATAGTAACCTCTATGGGGGACACTATTTTTGGAATACCACAGCCCACAAAATTCTTAGGGCTGGGTACTACTGACCCACCTTATTCACTGATGTCTACAGAGAGGTCAGAGCCTGCATCAAATGCCAATGGTTCTCAAGAAAGCAGTAGCTCAAAAATATGCCACTAAATCCTATAGTATCTTCAACACCCTTTAAACAATGAGGGTTTTACTTCATTGGAGAAATTCATCCTCCCTCAAGCAGCTGCACAGATGGATCCTGATTGCAACGGACTATTTTACCAACTGGATAGAAGCTATCCCCACTAGGAGTGCTTCACACAAAGTTATCATCAACTTCCTGGAGGATATTATAGCAAGGTTTGGCTTCCCCAATAGAATTGTCACTGATAATGCTGCATCTTTCAAATCTGAGCCTCTGGTTAATTTCTGTGAGCAGTTTGAGATTTCACTGATTCACTCCACTCCTTATTATCCTCAAGGAAATGGACTGGCAATGTCTTCCAATAAAATCCTGATCAATATCATTAAAATATTTTTGGAAGATAATAAGAAGGCTTGGGACTCAAAACTCAAATTCACTCTGTGGGCTGACTGAGTGACAACAAAGAAATCCCTGGGAACCTCCCTTTTTCAACATGTTTATGGGACAGAAGTTGTTTTTCCCACTCATTTGGCTCTACCTATAGCTAAATTCTTTCAAGATTATGAAGGAGAGCTAGACCATATGGTCAGAAAGATCCATCAAATGGTGGAAGTGCAACAGACTAGGGAGAAAGTAATGAATAGAGCTCACAATCATCAGCAGAAGATCAGGAAGGCCTTTGATAGGAAGGTTAGGAAAGAATATTTTCAGTTGGGAAATATGTTACTTAAATGGGATGCACCCAAACAGGATAGAGGCAAACATAGCAAGTTTGAAGCCCTCTGGATTGGGCTCTTCAAAATCTCTAAAGTATTTTTAAATAACACCTTTAGGTTGTAGGATTTGGAAGGTGAGGAGGTCTTTAATGGCCCTATGAATGGGTATTTCCTGAAGAAATGTTTTGTTTGAGCCTTAGACAGCTCCTCTATTTTTGTAACTATTGTTTTTTGTTTATGTTTGGTTTCAATAAGGGACTTTGTTGCCCATGGAGCCTGATTTTATCACCTAATGTTGTAAGGAGGATGTTTTCCTAGCGAATGCCCCCTTTGGCGGAAAAAATAACAATAAGTGGGTCAAAAACCCACTTGTCCTAAGTTTTGTGAGCAGGCGTGTATGATTTAAAATAGGCGTAGATCTGGGCGGTCATAATCAATGCACCCAGATCTATGAGCGAGGTTTGATTTCAAACCCCCCCTGTCATTCTGCCTTTAATGTAGGGGGGGGAGGGTCCGATATGGTGTTGCGCAAGTTTGAACGGCTAGGATTAAAGTGCCCATTTATATGGATGAGATCTAATTCTGGGCCCCCCTTGCTCTTTTGACTTTAATGTAGGGGGGGTTGGAATTAATCGATTCTTGCACGGGCCCCTCACTAGCCTGAGTCTTTCCTCCGAAGCCCGTCTGCCAGTCCTATCCTTCCATCTGTCCCCCACTCATCCTCTTCCCGACCTATCATCATCTCGATATCGTTCATCATCCTCTTGCCTCCTGCTGTGCATCTCCCACTCCTAGTCACCTCTTCCCTAACCAACCATCTTCACTCTCCCTTCGCGATCACATTCTCCTTCCTCACCAAGTCACCACCATACACCGATCCTATACCTTTCCAGGTGGCGTGTCCTCTTTTATTTTTCCCCTTTTCTCTTGGCACCTATACCCCCATGTCTCTGTCACTTGTCACCTCCACCTCAGCATCCATAGGTCTTACCACTCATCCACCTGATCTCTTTCCCTCCATCACACCTGTCCACATGGCCTCCCCTCCTCTCACTCCCATGCCACACAGGTTAAATAGCCACTTCCTGTGTCCCCCCCCACCCATTAAACCATTTTGTGTCATGCGCCTCATGTTATCCTCATCCACGTCAGCAGACATGGCCTCCTCATATCTTCCTAGCAAAGAAGCAACAACCAAAGGGAGACCGCCATGTCCTACAGGAGAAAAGTTGACCAGAGTCTTTCCAAATCCCAAGAATCAGTTAATGAAAATGCGGAGGGTGGGTGAGACATCATCTCCTCCCTTAAATGGAAATCTAGGAAATGAAAAACGTAGAGGTGACTATCAGTCCTTTCGGACAAAGATCGCATCCATCAAAATACTACATGGGCATTCTGCCCAACATCTTCATGTGCATCTTGACAGAGAATCTCCTCAACGTCAAGCATTGATCTCCTGACATGATGGTGTTTCAGGGATTCCAAGATAGTTCCAAGTTTATGTAGGCATTTTTTCCATTTTGGTATCTGTCATTGGTAGAGCTAAGCTCCCGGTTGCAAAGTTTTGATGAAGCAATGGCTTTCCCTGGTTATGCATCTGTATGTGAAATTTTTTGTTTAATGGCAATCAACTTCTTTTTCCATCTTGTTTCCATTTAATGTTGAAAGATTTCATGATTGAATGAGTCACATGAAGCATTGTGACAGTGTTATATAAATGTTTTATGTTAACACTATTATGGTTTCTTTTAATGTCCTAATGATTTGAATACAAGAAGTTATTATGTTTAAATTATTCCACTTCGGGCTGTTGGAAGCTTGATGTTCATAGCAGACCTCTGCACTCTCTCACATAAGTCTTCCTCCTACTCACCCTTATTACAAATCATTGTCTGAAGTTAAATTAAGACCTCACCTGTTCATGCATAGCCTTAGTCCAGGATTCTAAGTTAAAACGATATTATACTGAGTTTACTTCTAGTCGATCACCCCCTTTTTAAACAAATCGTGACATATAACTGATGGGCACCGGGCTCTACTCTTGCTACAATCTAGGAGTGACTTCTGACACCAACATATTCCACCACAAATATCAATCCATACCTACAACTAAGAACTTCATAAATGTTCATTCAGATAGAGAAACCCATGCATCTTATGACTTGTAAAAAAATTCTTCAATATGTGACCATAATTGGACCAACCCGTCACTCAAATTTAAAGAGTAATCCTCAAGGCAGACTAAGAGTCAAACTAGCTCAGAGAAATTTCAACATTCGAATCAAAACATGGAAGCATTATATATATAAGAAGTAGGCAAGTGCTAAAACTGAGTTGAATTAATGGAAAATGAAATTAAACTAAATGGAATCTGAATCTATGGTGTCACTCATCAAAATGATGAAAATTGGCTGAAAAATAAGAATAAAACCCAACAAAAGGTTGTCAGTGTTTCATAGAAACTTGCACAAGAGACCTAGCTAAAGAAAATATAAACAAAGCTTATCAAGAAAAGGGCGAGAGATTCAATATGGAAGAATGATAAAATATATTCACACTCCAATGAGCTAATCAATATCAAATGATGAATGAATGAGTGATACACACTCATATAGGACATAACTGATCCAGATTTAGGAGAGGAACGAATTGATTAACAGACTGAATATAATAAACACAGAGATATGAATAATAACACAAATATCTAGTGAACAATATCTTCTATTGAATAATGAAATAGGCTGAAACTGTAAAACTATAGAATTGAAACACTTGCTTGAATGGTGGTAGTTATCTCTAAGAAGAGATGTGAATTCTACGTACATCCATCTGAGCAGAATGAATTACCATGAGGTTCTAGAGGCATTTTTTATATTACTTATGAATTCCAAAACCCTAGACATCCAAAAACCTAAGCCTAGGAGGTGAAACGTCAAAAGTCATTGTTGTGGGGTATTCTACCCTACGGACTAGCAAGCTAGGGTTTTAAACTTGCATGCAGATCATGACCCTTCATAAGCTACTTTTAACCTTCTACCTGAATCTGAAACCCCTTTTTCACATGCACACAAGGGAAGAACCAACTGACCTTTTTCTTGACGGTTGGTGTATATCCTCCGTTGAGCTTTATCTCCTTGCTGCTGCTGCTCCTTCCACAAAGGGATCCTGCAATCAAGACAAAACTACACATGCATGCTAATGATCTACTAGAGGGTTAGAGATTAAACACAAATCAACTAACATAGATGAGACTCATGTATTCGGGACGGGAAAAGTATCTTTTTCATTAATCTCAATATGAACCAACTTACAATGATTTCTGAGATCAGCCACCGTTCCTCGATCCTGATCCTGGGCTCCTCCTCTTCTTTGTCCTCCAACTGCCTTGCTTGAACTTCTCCTAAATCTTGAGGAAAGGCTAAAGGGTTGGGACAATAATGGACTTGGAAATTTTGGCAGAGTTTCTTTGCTATGATTTTCCTCCTTTGAATAGTACCCCTACCCCTCCTTTTATAGGCTAGAAGGAGCTAGGGTTTTAGGCGAACTCTCGACCATGCATGGCTGGGAGTTCCAGTTAACTGACAAAAAACTCTTCGTCCTGGCGGAAATTTTCCTGATTTTTTGCTTTGTTAGGTAAACGCGGGTTGTAGTGGGTTAGCCCACGGTCACCCGCGTGCAGTAGAAGGCCAACAAGCGGTCCACCGTGCTCAGTAAATGGTTAGGGCGCGGGTTTCTTGATTTAAGTGGTTTTTTGAGGATTTGTTCAGCATGGCTTTGGCTAGGAAGAGGCATGAGTTGGCCTGATGCCAGGTAAACCTGTGTGGTGTATTTTAGGGTTATAATAGTCATGTGGGCCCCTATGGGTAAGTTGGTACCTCAACTTCCCGGGGTTGTAACATTTTCATACGACCTCCGTTTTAGGTGTGTGATAGCCTGTTGGAAATGTCTTTCAGAAAACTACACATTACTTTGTCAAACTCTGACTCTGTCTACAATTTGATTGTGGAGAGCCAAAAAAACATTGTTTAGGCCTCCAAAATAGCCATGGAAGTACAACAAGATGTGTTGACATGAAAACATACAAAATAATCCAGTTGGATTAGGTGAGAGGCCACCAATATCCACCTGGAATATGTGTAGGGCTTCAGACAACCCCATAACTATAGAACCCACAATTACAAAGAAGTACATAAGAACGTGTTGAACGCGGTTCCCTACCTTAACAACCCGATAAAGCTAGATTCTTTGTTGGCAAGTGCCCTTGACTCGTGTTTCCATGATCTGATCAGTGGATGCATGTTCCATGTAGTCAGGGTTGAGATCCATGGGTGTTACCTGTTCTACAATCTCTGAGGTGTCCAATAATGGTGGAAAATATGGACAAAGGAGGTCCACATTGAAAACTGGTTGCATTCGAAGGAAGGGTGGAGTGTTTAGCTCAAAATAATTTCTACACACAACCTTGGTGATAATGTAAAGCCCATAGCAAAGTGGGAGAAACTTCCTATGGGGCCCGATGAGACACTCCTTCTTCAAATGTAACCAGACTTTGTTGCCAACCTGAAACTGGTGTGGTACCCTGTCTTGATCATGGTTTATGAGGAAAATATCTCTATGGATAGGGTGAACCACAACAGACAAAAGTGACTGTAGAAATAGACTCAATTCCAACATATGATATATAAACTCATGTTCAAAGGAGGTAAGAAAGAGGCCTACCTCATCCAAACGTTTGATGATGTTCATCGCTGAGCACTTTGACCCAAAACCTTATACCTGCAACATGTTCTCAACAAACAAGCAAAGCAAGCATATAGTGATAATATAACAGGTTAACACATTAGATAGAATAATCCATTAATGTTCAAAACAAACATGCCCATGGATCATAATACATATATTTGCAACATATCAATTAGATGGGAAATGAGTATTTCTATTAATAAATGATCAGCAGAAGTGAAAACATTACAGACTTATGTATCGGCACGGTTTGGAACCGAGAAACCAAGTTCCTTCCAACTGGGCCTCCACCACTTCAATCCTCTACAAAAGGCAAGATCATATAAGGGAGACAAAGAGGGTCTCCATCAATAAGGGAAGAACTTGGGAGTTGAACACTGTGTTCAGACTTAAAGGACAAAGGGATGCAAACTCAATAATGAAGTAATAATTTCTCCATAGCAACTTTTCTCTCAAAGTTGAATTCTCTCTCCTTTTCCATAGCTTGGAATTGGCTTATTTATAGCCTTCAAAATGCAACTGAAGGGTCGAGTCGGAACATTTCCAGTATATGGAAGGCCAAGGATCAGAGATCTTTTGTCATGAAATGGAAACCCGACATTTATTTTTTATTTTTTGGCACAAACCCCTTACATGGGTTGTAGTGGAGCAACAAGCGTATACGCATGTTGTATAACTTGCAAGGTGCGTACAAGTGGAAAAATATTTATTTTTGTCTCTGGATTCATTAATCAGGGAAAGTAAGCCTGCATAGGGAAATGGAATAAGGCCCTCTTTTCAATATTGCATAGGGTGAGGCAAACCTTGTTCTAATAGATGCCCCCTAATGTGTGAGGTCAGAGTAGTATCTACGATGGTCGAAATACATTATAAATAACCTAGAAGTGGAGTGGTAGAGAACCAGCTGGATGAACTCAATTGCTTATTACATTCTGTACTGACTTTGCATACATGGTTGCCAAGAATACTCTACAGATCCATGTGAAAAATATACCAAACAAGTGTCTATGGCCATAAAATAGGCAAATATAAACGCGGTTACATGCCAATAGCTGTGATAGTCACGAACAAGGCCTAGTAAAACCAATCTCAAAACCAATCTGAGGATATCTGTATACCATGGAGTACAATTTGATCTCCCATGATCACTGAAGTCATATAGATACTAGTCCAATGAAAAGGAAGCAACAACTCAGGAAAGTTGCAGCCACATAATGACGTCTTCAAGTATTCTATACAATCCACCAAAGGTGCAAGTCTACATCATGTGAATAAAGGAGTTGAGGTTGAACATAACGATACATCACTTGATTACCGATCATTGGTGTATACCGTTAACAAACGTGAGACAACCTACTGATAATGAAAGTAGGTATCAAGGCACCGAGTACATTCTTACAAGTGTGAATATAGTAGTCGGTGTCAAACACCCGAAGAATCCATCGATCAAGAGACATTGATGTATTCCCAACTGTCGATGAAGAGAGAGACTAGCACTAATGACTGCAAGCCTCAAGGTACTCGTAAGACTCTAGATCTCGTTTATAGATAATGAGCTGATGTTCATGGAAAGAGACCCGCTGAAAGGAGAGAATTAAGGAATCTCTCATCAGTCAGCATGAGGTACAAAGTAGGAGCTTCATGATTTGGTGGAAATCGGATGAAGAATAAGTTCACGAACCAATGATCCTGTGCGTCTTTAGCATGTGCCAAGTGAAAGTGGTACACAAAAAATACCCCCTAAATAGCAGTGAATGATGAAAATTGTCGACAAAGGTGAGGAGACCACCAATAAGGCTAATCGCATCCAAGACACTGCACGAATCCCAATGTGTGAATAGATGTCTTGCCATCGAACACAAGGGAAACCACCCAGTCAATGACCATTGATGAAATGTCGACTATTGGGTTCAAGGTTACCTACCAATGATGAAAGTAGGACCAGGGTGCATGATAACACTAAAGTATCATGTGATTCTGAGACAAACTAAGGGTATGGTCGACATGAAAAGTCAAGAGTTCTAAGGAGTGGCTGACATAGGTTGATAGACTTCCTTTGAACAAGAGCATGAGACATATGGTGAACTCTGGTAGCATAGACCCAAAGATAAAACCATGATATGCAAGAGGCATCATTGAAGTTCTCTGTAGGGACTGGAAGAGTAACCAGTTGGTAGAGAAGGCTTTGTAATGATTTCATCTTCCTAAATTCATGCCAATCCTAAAATTATGAGGAATGGACTCAAAAACTTTATGCTCTGTTCAAAGGCGACACAAATGCTACCTAATATATATAGTACTCCCTTCCCACCCGTATTTTCTTATTTTTTCATAACAAACGAATGCTATGATATAGATGAGGAAATGAGTGTCGCAAGTAAGCAAACCTAGTTCCAAAAGTGGAACGTACCTATGCTCAATGTAGGGAAGTGCATGCGGGAGATGGACACTTGGGGGATGTTACCTCCTAGGTATAGGGTGTCAAATTGTGAAGGATATAAACAAGGTTCTTCTTGGTTGAGGATGCAAAACTGTTGAGGAAAACGGTTTATAACACAAACTGAGAACCAACTATAGGCTAGTCAATACTGCAAGCAGGGGCATGAGATGAAATCACAGCTTAACGCCAAAAAATGTCCTTTTTTATGTATTTTAGTCTACTTGGTGTGAAAAAGGGTAAACTTGTGCCAAGTAGATGTCTTTTAAAATCCAATTTACGAGTGTGAAAATGACAAGTTCGCTTGACGATCTTTTCTATTTTTGGTAACAAGTCGGGAAAGATCTTAACTAAGACTCGTGATCTTTCAAATCCAATTTAACGAGTTTGAAAGGTACAAATCACTCGGAAATATTTTCACTTTTTTAAAGGCAAGATGGAAAAGAGCTTAAATTAAATCATGGACACTTTTCTAATCATCATGTAAAGGGGGAGGCCAAGGCTCCCATACCGGCCTTCTACGAAATGTCAGTATCTTACGAATAGCCGACATAAGATTGGGAAAACACAAAGCTCTCCAAGTCGAGGAGGATAAAACATGAATTGAGGACATAGTCTCCGTGATAGATCGTGTTGTTCCTGAGTTTATACTTTAAGGATCTAAAGTATACCGTGAAGGCATCTAAAAAAAAAAAAGATGGAGCTAAGAATATAATAAAGACTGATAAAATGGTAAAGGCTATTGTTGATTTCTCAACTGTCTCTGTTGAAACTCCCAGTTTTCGTAGATACTGATATCTCTCTCAATTGCTGCCCATGAACGTTCTAAGTCAACCCAATTATTTGTTGTTTGTAAAATAGTGTTAAATAAATTTAGAGCAATGTTGGTTTGATCAAAGAGACTGGGCTCGTTGTTAGGCTGCCTTGCAACTGGTACTGTCATGAAGATGGAAAGTAAAGGAGGATAAGATTCCGTGATTTCTTTTTAGGTTGATTATCTCCATTCCAAAAAGTAATGAGAATGATGTTAAAACATAAATAAATAGTCAAGTCAAATTGTAGGCCTTTTCTTGTATCTGAGTTAAATTTTAAAGAAAAGAAATATGCAAGATATGGAGAAAAACATAAAGCTATTAGCAAAATGAGGCATCAATTTCGGAGGAATCTCACATTGTAACAGAATACTAAGAAATGATAAAAATATTAATGAATCATATGATGTTGAAATCTAAGCATCTACAAGTTTTGTATCTGTTGATAATGGATACAGAGGAAAAACTGTAAATGATTTGAAATAACAAAAATAATATTTTTCACAGTAGAGGTTGTACTAAACTGTGGTCAAGAATTCATCAATTAAACATGTGTAAGAAAGACGAAATGACAAGGAAACACATAACTCAGAGGTGACAAGATCTGGAATCTTCAATCTGCATTTCTATTAATTTAGAGTTTCTTCAAAATTTCTTCGTCGACAATTTTTTCAGAGAGATAAAAAAGCCCTTGTTTTAGTCTTTGTTCCCTGTATTTATACAAGGTCACCCATACTTGATGGTTAACAATCTCCTACTTCCTAGGAAAAAGTAGTTACAAAACTGCAACCTTAACCGTTTCACGATTAACTTTTGTTTATCTATCATTTCAATAGTATGAGTTTCCAAACGATCTTCATTGCTTAGTCAAAGTCTCTCCCTCCTTTGATGCTACACATTCAATACATTTCTCCAGAAAATGGACAAAGTTTCTAGGAGGTGTGGGAAGATCTTTAGTCTCAAACAGATAGAACTTTCTTTGTACCTTTGGGCACTGGTCTTCAAAACCTTGGTCAGGAAACTTGATCGCCTGCAATTTTAAACTGGGTTGTACCAACCATCTTTTTATTAGGTTGACATCGATTTCTTTCAATTGTAAAATTTCAGTCTGAATCTTCTTCAAACCTTCTTTGCAATCCAACTGCTTCTTTTCAATGTTTATCTACCCCAGTGGCTCAGAGCAATCATCTTTTTCAATCCCTAATTCTTTCTTATCCAAAGAATCAAGGATTCCTTCACTATCATCTTTGATTTCTTTGACTATCTTCTTGCTCTCAGACATATTGTTTTCCCATACCTTGAGCATGATGTCTCCTTTTATTTGTTTTGTGAAAGAGAGATTTATATTTTTTGTCACCTCTTTATTCCCTGAACATGAAACTTCTTTCTGGAAAGTATTCCTTGCTACTTTAGCTTCCTTTTCTAGTAAAATAATATTATCAAGAGATTCAATTACCTTTTGAAGGTAACTCTGGACGATCCTTCTTTGGGAGATCAGTCCTTGTTGCTCAACTTCTATCTTTGTATGTGTTTCCAGCGAGAGGGTCTGGAAATCCTTTAAATCTATAACCCGGCCTTCCATCAAATTTAACCTAACCTGTAACTGTTCTACATGCTCCTTTTGTTGATCAACCTGCACATGACTTGCTTGTATCTTCTGGTTCATTTCATCCAGGCTTGATTTGAGTAATTGAATTTCTAGCCTTTCGGCAGCCCTGGTCTGCTCCAAGATTTTACTCACCTCTTCTCTTATGTTCTTCTCAACATTCTTTAACTGATCTTGTAATTGAGTTATCATGTTATTACTCTTCTTTATCCTTGTTCTCATGTTTCCCACGGTAAAAAAGTTTGTTGTTGCGATGGCTAGCATGGAACCTGCTATCTCTGTAGCGAAATCATCCTCCTCCAAATTATGTCCATCTATCAAGACTTTATGTTTTTTTACCATACTCCCCTCCTTCATATACATCTATTGTTTCAGGACGGCCTTCCTTTTTCTGCTAAAAACATAATCAGAAGGAGGAATCTCATCTATAGAGATAGAGGTGAGGTCATCAACAAATAGGGCTCCTATCTGTGGGAATCCAAAAGTGGACTGTAACGGGGTTAAGGAAGCTATGGTACTTCCTATCTCTATAGATCCTTTCCCTCCTATCACCTTAGGCATATTGACATCAACACCAGGTGATGAAGGGGGAGTAAGCTTACTGGACTTGGGAGGTCTCCTGGACCTCCTCTCTGCTTCTGTCTCCAATTGTTTTGTTCTATAAGGCCTCTTTGTTTTGTGGGGGCCTTTTTGTATCCTATGTGACTTTTTCAGTATTTCCCTTCTTCTGTGCTTCCTGTTCGAAGCCTGGGGGAACATTTTCTTTCTCCTGGGGGAGGGTGATTGCTTCTCCTTGCAGTACTTTGGGCATACCACTCTGTCTGTTCTTTTGAAATGTCTGAAAGCTAGCTTGTAGGTCAGATGACCGTGTTTGTACTCGTTCTAACACCTCTTTATAATTCTTAGTCCCTTTGAACATGTCATCCCAAGGGGACTCCTCATGTTCATATGCTTTCATATTGCAGTGTATCAGGTGTTTTTTCACTAGTTGATAAGGGTCATTCCTTTTGTACTCAATATTTAACAATTTGACTTCTTTGAGTGCTTTTGCTTCCACCTTGGAATGGCCCAAGTTTTGTAATGAAAATTTCCCGATGTGCATAGGGAATATTGGCCAGGACTTCTTTTGAGCTGCCTTTAGATCTATTCTGATACCGCCTTTCACTATTTGGTGTGCTACTTCCCTACACACTAGTTTGTCCAAGAAGAATTTTGGAAGCGCATGAGGGAGGATTGAGCACCTATAAACCCTGATGTAGGAGAATCTTTCTACAATGAACCAATCGGCTATTGCCTTGAGGTTTTTTGAAACTGTTTCAGAAATGCAGGGAGGGTCACAACCAAAACACATTTTATGCATTGGTATTACTATGAAATGACAAATTTAGTAAAATGAATTTTTTGCGTTTTCTTCCCACAGCTCAGAGTGATACTTGTCAATGGGTTCGAGGAAGGTTATGTTCCAACTCCAATTCATCAGGGGGAATGGAGTCATAAAAAAAATTGCGTCCATGATGTATGCTGACATGTAAAAGGCCACTAGTTGACCTCGGGATCTTGCAACTTTGTAATATGAAACCTCTTTGTCTAGGTTATCGGATAAAATCTTGGTCCAGTTGAAACTAT
>JASDQU010585329.1:29149-42519 GCA_032191745.1 Picea mariana
TCTATGTATGTGATCAAGGAATCATACAATAAAACACAACAAGCTTTATAGGAAAGAATCATATTACTGTATCATATTAAATGTGAAAGAGAGATTAGAACCATGGCCTTGATGTCATAAGGTCCCTTCCAATTTTCCTTCATTCCCCACACACTTTCACTCCAAGAATTTTGAGAGCATAGATCTGATAATATTCACAATCTATCTTGACAAAGGTAAATCTCAAAGACACTCCAACCAAGCTAATAATTCCAAGCCAACCAAAGCTAACCAAATCTAACTTTCTCCATGAGAAATCCTCTCCTTTTATAAGTTGAAGAGGATAAGGTGAGGAGGTTAGGATGATCCCACTAAATCATGAAAGTGAGTAAGATCCAAACCATTCGGATGCCACCTCACCATATAAGTTTCTCCTTCTAGAAGATTCGATAAAACGCTCATTTTTCCCACCTATAGTCATTCTCGCACCCTGCCTATAGAGAAACCTGTGAAAATATTACACCCTAGCTATGGTGCAACCTGCGAGAATCAGGCATTCTCGCACCCTGCCTATATAGCAACCTGCGAACTTCCTTTTTAACAGGGTTTTTACAAAGGAAAATGCAACTTCTTTTCTTAGGAAAAGTTCTTCTCCCTTCTCTCTTTAGGAACTCAAGCCACTGACCCCTCTGAAGGAAATAGATAGGTTTACATCATTAACTTTCATAGGGATGACGAAAATAATGTGTAACAGGCAATTTACTGTTTTTAGTAGTTTTAACTTCCGGGGCCATTTTGAGGGCCTAAATGAAGGTTTTGGGGGATCAAGCTCCTCACTGCTATCCAAAGGAATTATTGAGCCCCAAAAATGAATCTCCCCGACGATACCTATCGAACGGGCTATCACATGCCTACAACAGATATCGTATGCAAAAGTTATAACCCCAGGAAGTTGATGTACTAACTTACCCAAACGGGGCCCACATGACTTTTGGCGCTTCATCTCCTAGGGTTAGGTTTTTGGATGTCTAGGGTTTTTGGAATTCTTTCTTATTGTAAAAATACCTTCAGAGACTCATTGTAACCTTCTTCTTGTGAATGCATACTGCTGTCACATCTCTTCTCAGAGATAAGCCCCCACCATTCCAACAAGCTTGTTTCTACTGCATTTTACAGTTTCAACTTATTTCGTTATTGAATAGAAAACCAATTTTACTATATCTCTATTATTTTCTGTTAAGAACCTGTTAATAATCTGTATTCATTTTGTTCTGCTAATAAAATCTAGATCAGTGGTATCAGAGTGGTCTACTCCTTATCATCTTAATGCATGTCCCCAATGAGGTCGGAGTACAAACAGTTGGGTCTCGAGCTTGTTTCTCTTGAGGAAAGAACCTCTCGCACGCCCAAGAAACCTCCCATGGTAGGAGAAAATAAATATGATGGGACATGAGATCCTTTCAAACTGTTGATTGAGGAAGACCTCATGCAACAGAGGAACGAGATGATGGATAGTTTCGCACAAATCCTTCGGTGGCTACCAACAGGCGATGCATCTTCTTCAAACAGAGGCACCGCCCCCTCCAAGGTACAAATAAACTTCGATATTCCTATATTTGAAGGTCATATAGACGTAGATGTTGTATACAAGTGGTTCAATCTACTAGAAGGGTATTTTTCTATCCATAACTTTTCGACTAGAGAAAAGATTACTTTTTCACTCCTCAAAATCGTTCCCCATGTCAAAGATTGGTGGGAAACTTTATGTGAGCAAAAGGAAACAGAGGAAACCTCATTATTTTCAATCACGACCACCTGGGAATCCTTCAGGGATGCTATTAAGGAACAATACTACCCTATCAGAAGTTATGACTACTTGTATACCAAATGGACCACACTGCGGCAAGAAAGAGACCAAGCAATGCCATATTTCACAAATATCTTCCATACCTTGCGCACCAAGTTGGGTATCAAAGATTCAGAGCAAAATATGGTGCTCAAGTATCGTGGTGCTCTACATAGGTACATCCAGACTGAAATGTTATTTCTATACATCTCATCCTTGGGCACGGACTACCGATATGCCGTTAAAATCGAGCAGAAGCTCAAACAAAAGATGCGGCAATTTGGGCCTGGGAACCACTCACAAACAAAATCTAGGAAAGGGCGGCCCCAACCCACCGAGCAAAGGACAGAGAAAATATGGATAGTCTCAAGACAACTAGTCCAAGCCGCAAGCAAAGAAGGACACCATAAAGAAAAAGAAATATACTAGGAAGTGGTGCGACTTCCATAAGAGCCCTTTGCATAACACTGCTGACTATCGCTCAAAGCAGTCGCTGGTGGCCGAAGTGAAAGCCTCTGAATCAAATGAAGATTATGAATCTGAGCCAGAAATAGAAAGGGGAAGACAGATCATTGATGCGAAACCCAGTGCCACCATTGCTACCACCAAGATCCAGCCTGGTGAACCAGACGAACCAGAAGAAGAAGAGCACCTCTTCCATTCACAGATGTGGGTAAAAGGCACCTGGTTGCACTTCATCATTGATAGCAGTAGCCAGAAGAACCTCATCTCAGCAGAGGTCATCAAGCATCTGGCCCTACCAATAATGCCACACCCACAACCATACATCAATGGATGGCTCCGCCAAGGAAGCGATCTCCGCGTCAACCAACAGTGTCGAGTGTCGTACGGCATCAAGCCCTTCAAAGACGAGGTATTGTGTGATGTTTATCCTCTCAAATTTTGTGATGTTATTTTAGGCAAACCTTATTTATCGAAACATCATGTTGTATATGAGTCTATGCGTCGTAGTGTTATTATTACTTTGAACAGGAAATTGTACAGGATACCCGAGGCAATCCCACCTAGTGCTATTTCCTTGATATCTGCTAAGTAATGTAGGAAGGTCATCTCTCAAATGGGGAAGTTTGTCTTCTTCATGATTTTATCTCAGAATAAGTGAAAGTTCACAGCCACATCCAGGGTCTCTGCAGCCGGCCTCTCCACACAGCAGAAGCAAGTAGATAAGGTCATGGAAGAATACTCGGATATCTTCTCCTCACCTACAGGGGTACCTCTGCACTGCCAGGTCAAGAACCCCATCAATCTGACCCCCAGCACATCACTACGCAATGGGCCAGTTTATCGTCGCTCTTTGTTAGAGAATGAGGATACTAAGCAATAGATCCAGGAATTGCTCCACAATGGGCACATCCGCCCCAACTCATCACCTTGCGGAAGCCCAATCGTGCTTGTACAGAAAAAAGATGGAACCTGGCGACTCTATATTGATTACCGGGCTCTGAATAAAATCACAGTCAGAAACCGATATCCGATTCCTCCAATTGATGACCTCCTTGATCAAATCATGGGGGACAAATACTTCAGTAAGATTGATCTGAAGTATGGCTACCACCAGGTTCTGATAGAATAGACAGATGTATGGAAGACCACTGTCAAGTCAAAGGAAGGCCTTTTTGAATGGTTGGTCATGCCCTTTGGTTTGACAAATGCTCCAACCACTTTCATGAGGATGACAGTCGATATCCTGTGACCATTCACCAATACGTTTGTAGTGGTGTATCTGGATGACATTCTAATTTACAGCAAGACTTGGGTTGAACACTTGCAGCATATTCAGTAGGTTTGCACACCCTGCGGCAGCACAAGCTATACGCCAACTTGGAAAAATGATCATTTCGCATGGACAGGGTCCATTACCTGGGCTACATCATTGATCAGCATGGAATACATGTGGATCCATCCAATATCCAAGTCATTCGTGACTGGCCAGCCCCAACAACACTCACCGAGCTTCAAAGCTTCTTGGGCCTTGCCAATTTCTACCGCAGGTTCATGTTGGGTTTCTCCCATATTGCATGGGCCCTCAAACAAATAAACAGGGGTGGTGGTAACGCAAAATTTGTGTGGGGATGGTCCCAACAACAAGCATTCAATGATTTGAAGTAGTGCTTGTGCTCAGCCCCAGTACTTTCACTACCAAACCTGCAACATCCTTTTGAGATCGAGACAGATGCTTCGGACTATGCTGTCAGCATGGCCACCCCGTGGCCTATCATAGTGAGACACTGTCAGATACTACCCGTAAGTTCCCTACTTATGACAAAGAAATGTACTCCATTGTGCAAGCATTGTGCCAGTGGAGACATTACATTCTTGGGAAGGAGATAGTCATCCACACTAATAATAAGCCACTGCAATTCATGCAGACACAGGGAAAATTGCAGAATGACCACCATCAAAAGTTGTCCACATATTTGCAACAATTCCACCTCAACATCAAGTATAAAACAAGAAGCAGTAATCATGTCACTGATTGCCTCAGTAGATCTCCAGTCGCAACACTCACCACGATGATAGACTCTTGTGGCCACGAGACATTTGGATGGCCCCAACTTTATGAAACTGACCCTGACTTCATCGCCACCTACCAGATGTTGGGTGCAAATGTTGTTGTTGATAATTTCCATCTTTAGGATGGGTTGTTGTGTCGTCTAGGCCATATCTATGTTCCATGAAGTGAGTGAGGAAAGATTATCTGGGAAGCCAACTACAGTTGGGTGGTAGGACACTTCGTCGTTGAAAAGACAGTGGTGATGCTACAGAAACATTTCTACTAGCTGAAACTTTGACAGGAGGTTAGCAAGTATATTAGGTCCTGCACTACCTATGCTATTTCCAAACCAACCACTAAGAAACAGGGCTTGTAAACCCCTCTTCCTAATCCTGACAGGCCATGGGAATCCATATCAATGGACTACATGTCGGGCCTCCCATCCACCAAGTGGGGAAATGACTCTGTTTTTGTGGTTGTTGATCTCTTTTCTAAGATGGCGATTTTGGTTGCCTGCAAGAAGAGCATCACAGCAGAGGCCACTACCAAGATCTTCTTTGAATGAGTCTGGGTACCTTTTGAAATCCCACAAACCATTGTCTCAGATTGGGATAGTCGATTTCTCAGCACATTCTGGTCGAGCCTCTGGTCACTGCTGGACACCAAGCTCACCAAATCCACATCCTTCCACCCCCAAACAGATGGTCAAACCGAGGTTGTAAATCGAATGATTGTGCATATCCTTCACATGTATAATTCAAATCACCCTCACACATGGGATGAGAGCCTTCCCTCTGTCCAGCATAGCTACAACCGAGCCCTTCATAGCTCAACTGGACACAACCCCTTTTAAGTGGGGTTGGGATTCCAACCATTGGGACCCATAGATGTTGCACTTCCCCTTGCGATCAACTCGATCGAATCATCTCCTGCTCCAACTGAAGCTGAAAAAGTGACCCAGTTCATTGAGTAGATCTAGTACATCTGCCAATAGGTTCAAGATATCCTACAAAAGTCCAATGACAAGTACAAACAATGCCATGATCAATATCGGGTGTTGCATAAGTTTTAGGTGGGCGACAAAGTTTGGTTGCACTTGCAGAAAGAATGCCTTACAGGACCCCATCGGAAGCTTATCCCACTCTGTTATGGACCGTACACTATCACCAAGGCTATGGGGGATAATGATTTTGAGCTCAAGATTACTCCTTTCCTTGGTCTGCACCCAGTGTTCAACGTGGATCTCCTTCGCCCTTATTTCCCACCATTATTGGAAACCTCAGAAGTAGCAGAACAACTGACACCAACAGAGATCAAACCCGAATGCCTATAACATGCATCCAATGATTATATTGTGGACAGATAGATCAAGGGCACTCGACAACAAAGGATCCAACTTTATCGAGTTGTCAAAGTAGGGTAGCTCCTACACTAAGGCAAGTGGCTCACCAGGGGCCAAATTCAACAGAAATTTCCTCATCTGATGGGGGACCTCAACGCAATGGAGACTATTGCTTCCTAAGGAGGGAGGATTGATCCAGATGGATATTGGTGGCTACCCACCTTTTCCAACTGGCTCAAAATAGTTTTCTGACAATTTTGGCAATTTACTATTTTTAGCAATTTTAACTTCCGGGGCCATTTTGAAGGCCTAAATGAAGGTTTTTGGGGATTGAGCTCCTAAATGATAACCAAAGGCATGATTGATCCCCTAGAATGAATATCCTCAGTGATACCTTTCAAATAGGCTATCACACACCTAAAACGGAGATCGTATGCAAAAGTTACAACTCTGGGAAGTTGATGTACTAACTTACCCAAACGGGGCCCACATGACTTTTGGCGCTTCATCTCCTAGGGTTAGGTTTTTCGATGTATATGGTTTTTGAAATTATTTCTTATTGTAAAAAGGCCTTCAAATCCTCATTGTAACCTTCTTCTTGTGAATGTGCACTGCCCTCATATCTCTTCTCATCGATAAGCCGCCACCATTCCAGCAAGCTTGTTTCCGCTGCATTTTGCAGTTTCAGCTTATTTCGTTATTGAATAGAAAACCAGTTTTACTGTATCTCTGTTATTTGGTGTTAAGCACCTGTTAATAATCTGTATTCATTTCATTCTAATCATAAAATATGGATCAGTGGTATAAGAGCGGTCTGCTCCTTGTCATCTCAATGCATGTCCCCAATGACGTCGGAGTACAAACAGTCGGGTCTCGAGCTTGTTTCTCTTGAGGAAAGAAGCTCTCGCACTCCCAAGTGACCTCCCATGGTAGGAGAAAATAAATATGATGGGACAAGATATCCTTTCAAACTGTTTATTGAGGAATCCCTAATGCAACAAAGGAATGAGATGATGGATAGTTTCGCTCAAATCCTTTGGCAGCTACCAACAGGCAATGCATCTTTTTCGAATGGAGGCGTCGCCCCCTTCAAGGTACAAATAAACTTTGATATTCCTATATTCGAAGGCTGATAGATGAAGATGTTGTAGACAATTGGTTGAATATACTATAAGGGTATTTTTCTGTCCATAACTTTTCAAATAAAGAAAAGATTACTTTTGCGCTCCTCAAAGTCGTTCCCCATGTCAAAGATTGGTGGGAAACTTTATATGAAAAAAATGAAATAGAGGAAACCTCATCATTCTCATTCATGGCCACCTGGGAATCCTTCAGGGATGCTATTAAGGAACAATACTACCCTGTCGGAAGTTATGATGACCTGTATACAAAATGGACCACACTGTAGCAAGAAAGAGACCAAGCAGTGCCAGATTTCACAAATATCTTCCATACCTTGCGCACCAAGTTTGGTATCAAAGATTCGGAGCGACATCTAGTGCTCAAGTATCACAGTGCTCTGCATAGATACATCTAGAATGAAATGGAATTTCTAGACATCTCATCCTTGGGAACGGCCAACTGATATGTCGTCAAAATTGAGGAGAAGCTCAAACAAAAGACGCAGCAATTTGGGCCTGGGAACCCCTCACAACAAAAGCTAGGAAAGGGCGGCCCCAACCCACCGAACAAAGGACAAAGCAAAGATGGACAGTATCAAGACAACTAGTCCAAGCCACAAGAAAAGAAGGACATCGGAAATACAAAGAAATATATCGGGAAGTGGTGCGACTTCCATGAGAGCCCTTGGCGTAACATTGTTGACTGTCTCTCAAAGCAATCGCTGGTGGCTGAAGTGAAAGCGTCTGAATCAGATGCAAATTATGAATCTAAGTCAGAAATAGAAAGGGGAAGATGGATCATTGACGCGAAACCCAGTGCCACCGTTGCTACCCCCAATCTCCAGCCTGGTGAACCAGACGAGCCAGAAGAAGGAGAGCACCTCTTCCATTCACAGATGTGGGTAAAAGGCACCCCGTTGCACTTCATTGTTGATAGCGGTAGCTAGAAGAACCTCATCTCAGTAGAGGTCATCAAGTGGCTAGCCCTGCCAACAACGCCGCACCCACATTCATACATCATTGGATGGCTCTATCAAGGAAGTGATCTCCACATCAGCCAACAGTGTCGACTGTTGTATGGCATCAAGCCCTTCAAAGACAAGGTATTGTGTGATGTTGCTCCTCTCAGAGTTTGTGATGTTCTTTTAGGCCAACCTTATTTATGGAAACGTCATGTCGTATATGAGTCTAGGCCTCATAGTGTTATTATTACTTTTAATGAGAAATTGTACAGGATACCCGAGGTAGTCCCACCTATTGCTATTTCCTTGATCTCTGCTAAGCAATGTAGGAAGGTCATCTCTCAGACGGGGAAGTTTGTCTTCTTCATGATTCACTCTCAGAATAAGTGAAATATCACAACCACATCCAAGGTTTCTACGGCCGACCTCTCCACACAGCAGAAGCAAGTAGATAAGGTCATGGAATAATACTCAGATATCTTCTCCTCACCTACAAGGGTACCTCTTCACTTCCAGTTCAAGCACCCCATCGATCTGACCCCCGGAGCACCACTACCCAATGGGCCAGTCTATCATTGCTCTTTGTTAGCGAATGAGGAGATCAAGTGATAGATCCAAGAACTACTCCACAAGGGGCACATCCACCCTAGCTCATCACCTTACAAGAGCCCAATCATTCTTGTACAGAAGAAAGATGGAACCTGGCGACTCTGTATTGATTATCGGGCTCTGAATAAAATCATAGTTAGAAACTGGTACCCAATTCCCCGAATCGATGACCTCCTTGATCAACTCATGGGGTCCAAATACTTCAGTAAGATTGATATGAAGTCTGGCTACCACGAGGTCCCCATAGAACAGACAGATGTATGGAAGACCACCTTCAAGTCAAAGGAAGGCCATTTTGAATGGTTGGTCATGCCCTTTGGTTTGACAAATTATCCAGCCACATTCTTGAGGATGATGGATGTTATTCTGTGATCATTCACCAATACCTTTGTAGTGGTGTATCTGGATGACATTCTAATTTACAACAAGACTTGGTTCGAACACTTGCAGCATATTCAGTAGGTTTTGCACACCCTTCGACAGCACAAGCTATACGCCAACTTGGAAAAATGATCCTTTAGCATGGACAGGGTCCATTACCTGGGCTACATCATTGATCAGCATGGTGTACATGTGGATCCAGCCAAGATCCAAGTCATCCGTGACTGGCCAGCCCCAACAACACTCACTGAGCTTCAGAGCTTCTTGGGCCTTGCCAATTTCTACCGCAGGTTCATGTTGGGTTTCTCCCATATTCCATGGGCCCTTAGATAAATAAACAGGGGTGGTGGTAAGGCACAATTTGTGTGGGGCCGGTCCCAACAACAAGCATTCGATTATTTGAAGCAGTGCTTCTGTTCAGTCCCAGTACTTTCACTACCAGACCTACAACATCCTTTTCAGATCGAGATAGATGCTTCGGACTATGCTGTCAGCACGGCCACCCCGTGGCCTATCATAGTGAGACACTGTCAGATACTATCCGTAAGTACCCTACTTATGACAAAGAAATGTACTCCATTCTGCAAGCATGTCGCCAGTGGAGATGTTACATTCTTGGGAAGGAGATAGTCATCCACGATGATCATAAGCCACTGCAGTTCATGCGGACACAGGGAAAATTACAGAAAGACCGCCATCAAAAGTGTTCGACATACTGGCAACAATTCCACCTCAACATAAAGTATAAAATAGGAAGCATTAATCGCATCGTTGATTGCCTCAGTAGACCACCATTCGTGGCACTCACCACCGTGTTAGACTCTTGTGGCCACAAGACATCTAGATGGCCCCAACTCTATGAGACTGACCCTGACCTTTCCACCACCTACCAGATGTTGGGTGCAAATGCAGTTGTCGATAATTTCCATCTTCAGGATGGGTTGTTGTGTCATCTGGGCCATATCTGTGTTCCATCAAGTGAGCGAGCGAAGATGATCTGGGAAGCCCACNATCCGTAAGTACCCTACTTATGACAAAGAAATGTACTCCATTCTGCAAGCATGTCGCCAGTGGAGATGTTACATTCTTGGGAAGGAGATAGTCATCCACGATGATCATAAGCCACTGCAGTTCATGCGGACACAGGGAAAATTACAGAAAGACCACCATCAAAAGTGTTCGACATACTGGCAACAATTCCACCTCAACATAAAGTATAAAATAGGAAGCATTAATCGCATCGTTGATTGCCTCAGTAGACCACCATTCGTGGCACTCACCACCGTGTTAGACTCTTGTGGCCACAAGACATCTAGATGGCCCCAACTCTATGAGATTGACCCTGACCTTTCCACCACCTACCAGATGTTGGGTGCAAATGCAGTTGTCGATAATTTCCATCTTCAGGATGGGTTGTTGTGTCATCTGGGCCATATCTGTGTTCCATCAAGTGAGCGAGCGAAGATGATCTGGGAAGCCCACTACAGTCGGGTGGCAGGACACTTCATCATTGAAAAGACAATGGCGATGCTACAGAAACATTTCTACTGGCCAAAACTTCAACATGAGGTCAGGAAGTATATCAGGTCCTGCACTGCTTGTGCTATTTCCAAACCAACCACTAAGAAATAGGGCCTGTACATCCCTCTTCCTACTCCTGACAGGCCATGGGAATCCATCTCAATGGACTACATGTCGGGCCTGGCATCCACGAAGAAGGGAAATGACTGTGTTATTGTGGTTGTTGATCACTTTTCTAAGATTGCGATTCTGGTTGCCTGCAAGAAGAGCATCACAGCAGAGGCCACTGCCAAGATCTTCTTTGAATGATTCTGGGTACATTTTAGAATCCCACAAACCATTGTCTCAGATCGGGATAGTCGATTTCTCAGCACATTCTAGTCAAGCCTCTAGTCACTGTTGGACACCAAGCTCACCAAATCCACGGCCTTCCACCCCCAGAAAGATGGCCAAACCGAGGTTGTAAATCGAATGATTGTGCATATCCTTCGCATGTATAATTCAAATCACACTCGCACATGGGATGAGAGCCTTCCCTATGTCTAGCATAGCTATAATCGATCTATGCATAGCTCAGCTAGACACAGACCCTTTCAAGTGGGGTTGGAATTCCAACCATCGGGACCCATAGATGTTGCACTTCCCCTTGCGGTCACCTCGAATGACTCATCTCCTGCTCCAACTTAAGCTAACAAAGCCACCTTGTTCATTGAGCCGATCCAATACATCCACCAACAGTTTCAGGTTATCCTAGAAAAGTCCAATGGCAGGTACAAACAACGCCATGGTCAACATCGGGTGCCACATAAGTTTTAGGTGGGCGATAAAGTTTGGTTGTACTTGTAGAAAGAATGCCTTACAGGACCCCATATGAAGCTTCGGTCACTCCGTTATGGGTCGTACACTATCACCAAGGCCATGGGGGATAATGTTTTGAGCTCAACATTCCTCCTTTCCTTGGTCTGCACCCAGTGTTCAACGTGGATCTCTTTTGCCCTTATTTCCCACCATTATTGGACACCTCAAAACTAACAGAACAATTGACACCAACAGAGCTCAACCCCGACTGCCTATAATAGGCATCCAATGATTAGATTGTGGACAGACAGATCAAGGGCACTCGACAACAAAGGATCCAGCGTTATCGAGTCGTCAAAGTAGGGTGATTTCCTTCGCAATTCCTGCAAAGCAACTTAGGATTACGTCTGAGATGTCCAGGTTTCTCAATACCTCCAACATTGTTCACAAATGTTGGTGACATACTCTTAGCATGATAGGCAGAGGCAAGAAAGTCATCTCCTACATGGCATAGAGAGGTTAGAGATGCATCATTTCTAGGACTTGTGGTGATACGAGTGGTGCCCACAGTGATCTATATGGATATCGGTGGCCACCCACCTTTTCCAATTGGCTCAAAACAGTTTTCTAACAATTTTGGTAATTTACTATTTTTAGTAGTTTTAACTTTCGGGGCCATTTTAAGGGCCTAAATGAAGTATTTTGGGGATAAATATCCTCAATGATAACTAAAGGCATGATTGATCCCCCAAAATTAATCTCCTCGATGATAACTTTCCAACGAGCTATCACACGCCTAAAACAGAGATCGTATGCAAAAGTTATGACCCTGGGAAGTTGATGTACTAACTCATACTGGTACTAAGACATACATACCCGATGACGCACTCATTCTTTCATGCCCAAAATCCAGGCCATTTAAACTCCCATAGTACGCATTACAATAGACTTACTAAACATAATCTACATGACTCACCACCTACCTGTCACCAATCACCATACTAGATCTCATCCCCCCCAATCATCGATGTAAACAAAGCCCAAAGAAAAGCGCAGACCATATACAGGATAATCTACTATAGCGCGACGCTTTGGGCGAACGAACCATCATTGGTAAATACAAGAACACCCTTTTGGACATAAAACATGGTGTCCCGAATATGCATTAGAATTCTAAAATGCAGCAACTCTCTGTATGGACCACCAGAAGCAAACACGACATGCCAACTAATCTAAAGACGCCCAAACAGGGCCCACATGACATTTGGAGGTTCATTTCCTAGGGTTAGGTTTTTGGATGTCTAGGGTTTTTGGAATTCTTTCTTATTGTAAAAAGGCCTTCAGAGCCTCATTATAACATTCTTCTTGCAAATGCGTGCTGCTATCACATCTCTTCTCAGAGACAAGTTGCCACCATTCCAGCAAGCTTGTTTATGCTGCATTTTACAGTTTCATCTTATTTCATTATTGAATAGAAAACCACTTTTACTGTATCTCTGTTATTTTGTGTTAAGAACCTGTTAATAATCTGTATTCATTTCATGCTTCTCATAAAATCCAGATCAGTGGTATCAGAGCGGTCTGCTCCTTGTTGTCTTAATGCATGTCCCCAATGAGGTCGGAGTACAAAGAGTTGGGTCTCGAGCTTGTTTCTCTTGAGGAAAGAAGCTCTCACATGCCCAAGTGACCTCCCATGGTAGGAGAAAATAAAGATGATGGGACAGGATATCCTTTCAAACTGTTCATTGAGGAATCTCTCACGCAATAGAGGAACGAGATGATGGATAGTTTCATGCAAATCCTTCAGCAGCTACCAACAGGTGACACATCTTCTTTGAACGGAGGCACCACCCCTTCAAGGTACAAATAAACTTTGATATTCCTATATTTGAAGGTCATATAGACACAGATACTGTAGACAAGTGGTTGAATCTACTAGAAGGGTATTTTTCTATCCATAACTTTTCGAATAAAGAAAATATTACTTTTGCGCTCCTCAAAGTCGTTCCCCATGTCAAAGATTGGTGGGAAACTTTCTGTGAGAAAAAGAAAATAGAGGAAACCTCATTATTTTTAGTCATGGCCACCTAGGAATCCTTCAGGGATGCTATTAAGGAACAATACTACCCTATTGGAAGTTATGACGACCTATATACCAAATGGACCACACTGTGGCAAGAAAGAGATGAAGCAGTGCCAAATTTCACAAATATATTCCATACCTTGTGCACCAAGTTGGGTATCAAAGATTCAGAGTGACATCTGGTGCTCAAGTATCACAGTGCTCTCCATAGAT
>JASDQU010585329.1:42539-67514 GCA_032191745.1 Picea mariana
AAAAGGCCTTCAGAGCCTCATTATAACATTCTTCTTGCAAATGCGTGCTGCTATCACATCTCTTCTCAGAGACAAGTTGCCACCATTCCAGCAAGCTTGTTTATGCTGCATTTTACAGTTTCATCTTATTTCATTATTGAATAGAAAACCACTTTTACTGTATCTCTGTTATTTTGTGTTAAGAACCTGTTAATAATCTGTATTCATTTCATGCTTCTCATAAAATCCAGATCAGTGGTATCAGAGCGGTCTGCTCCTTGTTGTCTTAATGCATGTCCCCAATGAGGTCGGAGTACAAAGAGTTGGGTCTCGAGCTTGTTTCTCTTGAGGAAAGAAGCTCTCACATGCCCAAGTGACCTCCCATGGTAGGAGAAAATAAAGATGATGGGACAGGATATCCTTTCAAACTGTTCATTGAGGAATCTCTCACGCAATAGAGGAACGAGATGATGGATAGTTTCATGCAAATCCTTCAGCAGCTACCAACAGGTGACACATCTTCTTTGAACGGAGGCACCACCCCTTCAAGGTACAAATAAACTTTGATATTCCTATATTTGAAGGTCATATAGACACAGATACTGTAGACAAGTGGTTGAATCTACTAGAAGGGTATTTTTCTATCCATAACTTTTCGAATAAAGAAAATATTACTTTTGCGCTCCTCAAAGTCGTTCCCCATGTCAAAGATTGGTGGGAAACTTTCTGTGAGAAAAAGAAAATAGAGGAAACCTCATTATTTTTAGTCATGGCCACCTAGGAATCCTTCAGGGATGCTATTAAGGAACAATACTACCCTATTGGAAGTTATGACGACCTATATACCAAATGGACCACACTGTGGCAAGAAAGAGATGAAGCAGTGCCAAATTTCACAAATATATTCCATACCTTGTGCACCAAGTTGGGTATCAAAGATTCAGAGTGACATCTGGTGCTCAAGTATCACAGTGCTCTCCATAGATACATCTAGACTGAAATGGAATTTCTTGACATCTCATCCTTGGGCGCGACCTACCGATATGCCATCAAAATGGAGCAGAAACTCAAAAAAAAGACCCAGCAATTTGGGCCTGGGAACCCCTCACAGACAGGGTGGCCCCAACCCACTGAAAAAAGGACAGAGCAAAGATGGACAGTATCAGGACAACCAGTCCAAGCTGCAAGCAAAGAAGGACACCGAAAAGACAAAGAAAGATATCGAGAAGTGGTGCAACTTCCATAAGAGCCTTTGGCATAACACTGTTGACTGTCGCTCAAAGAAGTCGTTGGTGGTCGAAGTGAAAGCCTCTGAATCAGATGCAGATTATGACTCTGAGACAAAAAAAGAAAGGGGAAGATGGAGCATTGACGCAGAACCCAGTGCCACCATTGCTACAACCAAGCTCCAGCCTAGTGAACCAGACAAGCCAAAAGAAGGAGAGCACCTCTTCCATTCACAGATGTGGGTAAAAGGCACCCCATTGCACTTCATCGTTGATAGCGGTAGATAGAAGAACCTCATCTCAGCAAAGGTTTTCAAGCGGTTGGCCCTGCCAATAATTCCACACCCACATCTGTACACCATTGGATGGCTCCACCAAGGAAGCGATCTCTGCGTCAGCCAATAGTGTCGACTGTCGTACGGCATCAAGCCCTTCAAAGATGAGGTATTGTGTGATGTTTCTCCTCTTGAAGTTTGTGATGTTCTTTTAGGCCAACCTTATTTATGGAAATGTCATGTTGTATATGAGTCTAGTCCTCGTGGTGTTATTATTACTTTGAACATGAAATTGTACAGGATACTTGAGGCAGTCCCACCTAGTGTTATTTCCTTGATCTCTGCTAAGCAATGTAGGAAGGTCATCTCTCAGATAGGGAAGTTTGTCTTCTTCATGATTTGCTCTCAGAATAAGTGAAAGATCACAACCACATATAGGGACTCTGCGGTCGACCTCTCCACATAGCAAAAGAAATTAGATAAGGTCATGGAACAATACTCATATATCTTCTCCTCACCTACAGGGGTGCCTCTGCACTGCCAGATCAAGCACCCAATCGATCTGACCCCCAACGCATCGCTACCCAATGGGCCAGTCTATCATCGCTCTTTATTAGATAATGAGGAGATCAAGCGATAGATCCAAGAACTGCTCCATAAGGGGCACATCTGCCCCAGCTCATCACCTTGAGGGAGCCCAATCGTGCTTGTATAGAAGAAAGATGGAACCTGGCGACTCTGTATTGATTACCAGGCTCTGAATAAAATCACAGTCAAAAGCCGCCACCTGATTCCCCAAATCGATGACCTCCTTAATCAACTCACGGGGGACAAATACTTCAGTAAGATTGATTTGAAGTCTGGCTACCACCAGGTCCCAATAGAACATACAGATGTATGGAAGACCACCTTCAAGTCAAAGGAAGGCCTTTTTGAATGGTTAGTCATGCCCTTTGGTTTGACAAATGCTCCAGCCACTTTCATGAGGATGATGGACAATATCTTGCGACCATTCACCAATAATTTTTTAGTGGTATATCTAGATGACATTATAATTTACAACAAGACTTGGGCTGAACACCTGCAGCATATTCAGTAGGTTCTACACACCCTGCGACAGCACAAGCTATATGCCAACTTAGAAAAATGCTCCTTCAGCATGGACAGGGTCCATTCTTTGGGCTACATCATTGATCAGCATGGCGTACATGTGGATCTAGCCAATATACAAGTCATTCATGATTGGACAGCCCCAACAACACTCACTGAGCTTCGGAGCTTCTTGGGCCTTGCCAATTTCTACCACAGGTTCATGTTGGGTTTCTCCCATATTTCATGGGCCCTCAGCCAAATAAACAGGGGTGGTGGTAAGGTGAAATTTGCACGGGGCCAGTCCCAACAACAAGCATTCGATGATTTGAAGCAGTGCTTGTGCTCAGCCCCGGTACTTTCACTACTAGACCTGCAACATCCTTTTGAGATCAAGACAGATGCTTCGGACTATGCTGTGAGCACGGCCACCCCATGGCCTATCATAGTGAGACACTGTCAGATATTGTCCGTAATTACCCTACTTATGATAAAGAAATGTACTCCATTATGCAAGCAAGCTGCTAGTGGAGACATTACATTCTTGGGAAGGAGACAATCATCCACACTGATCATAAGCCACTGCAATTCATGCAGACACAGGGAAAATTGCAGAATGACCGCCATCAAAAGTGGTCCACATACTTGCAGCAATTCCACCTAAACATCAAATATAAATTAGGAAGCACTAATTGCATCATTGATTGCCTCAGTAGACCAACAGTCATGACACTCGCCACGGTGCTAGACTCTTGTAGCCATGAGACATCTGGATGGCCCCAACTCTATGAGACTGACCCTGACTTCGCCACCACCTACCAGATATTTGGTGCAAATGCAGTTGTCGATAATTTCCATCTTCATGATGGGTTGTTGTGTCGTCTGGGATATATATATGTTCCATCGAGTGAGTGAGTCAAGCTGATCTAGGAAGCCCACTACAGTCGGGTGGTAGGACACTTTGTCGTTGAAAAGATAATGGCGATGCTACAGAAACATTTCTACTGGCTGAAACTTCGACAGGAGGTCAGCAAGTATATCAGGTCCTGCACTACCTGCACTATTGCCAAACTGACCACTATGAAATAGGCCCTATACACCCCTCTTCCTACTCCTGACAGACCATGGGAATCCATCTCAATGGACTACATGTCAGGCCTCCCATCGACCAAGCGGGGAAATGACTCTGTTTTTGTGGTTGTTGATCGCTTTTCTAAGATGGTGATTCTGGTTGCCTACAAGAAGAGCATCACAGCAGAGGCCACTTCCAAGATCTTCATTGAACGAGTCTGGGTACATTTTGGAATCCCACAAACCATTGTCTCACATCGGGATAGTCAAATTCTCATCACATTTTGGTCGAGCCTCTGGTCACTGCTGGACACCAAGCTCACCAAATCCACGGCCTTCCACCCCCAAAAAGATGGCCAAAACAAGGTTGTAAATTGATTGATTGTGCATATCCTTTGCATGTATAATTCAAAGCACCCTCGCACATGGGATGAGAGCCTTCCCTATGTCCATCATAGCTACAACTGAGCCCTTCATAGCTCAATTGGACACAGCCCCTTTCAAGTGGGGTTGGGATTCCAACCATTGCGACCCATAGATGTTGCACTTCCCCTTGCAGTCACCTCGACCAACTCATCTTCTGCTCTAACTGAAGTTGACAAAGCCACTTGGTTCATTGAGTGGATCCAACACATCTGCCAACAGGTTCAATATATCCTATAGAATTCCAATGACAAGTAAAAACAACGCCATGATCAACATCGGGTGCCGCATAAGTTTCAGGTGGGTGACAAAGTTTGGTTGCACTTGCAGAAAAAATGCCTTACGGGACCCCATCGGAAGCTTTTCCCACTCTGTTATGGGTTGTACACTATCACTAAGGCCATGGGGGATAATTCTTTTGAGCTCAACATTCCTCCTTTCCTTGGTCTGCACCCAGTGTTCAACGTGGATCTCCTTCGCCCTTATTTCCCACCATTATTGGACACCTCAGAAGTAGCAGAACAACTGACACCAATAGATCTCAACCCTGACTGCCTACAACAGGCATCCAATGATCATATTTTGGATAGACAGATCAAGGGCAATCGATAACAAAGGATCCATCTTTATCGAGTCGTCAAAGTAGGGAAACTCCTACACCAAGGCAAGTGGCTCACCAGGGGCCAAATTCAGCAGAAATTTCCTCATCTGATGGGGGACCTCATAGAAATGGAGACCATTGCTTCCTAAGGATATAGGATTTATCCATATGGATATCGATGGCCACCCACCTTTTGCAACTGGCTCAAAATATTTTTCTGACAATTTTGGCAATTTACTATTTTTAGCAGTTTTAACTTTCGAGGCCATTTTGAGGGCCTATATGAAATTTTTGGGGATCAAGCTCCTCAATGATAGATAAAGGCATGATTGATCCCCCTAAATGAATCTCCTTGATGATACCTTTCCAACAGGCTATCACATGCCTACAATGGAGATCGTATGCAAAAGTTACAACCCCAGAAAGTTGATGTACTAACTTACCCAAATGGGGCCCACATGACTTTTGGTGCTTCATCTCCTAGGGTTAGGTTTTTGGATGTCTAGGGTTTTGGGAATTATTTATTATTGTAAAAAAGACTTCAGAGCCTCATTGTAACCTTCTTCTTGTGAATGCACGCTGTCGTCACATCTCTTCTTAGAGATAAGCCGCGACCATTCTAGCAAGCTTGTGTCTGTTGCATTTTACAGTTTCAGCCTATTTCATTATTGAATAGAAAACCAATTTTACTGTATCTCTGTTATTTTGTGTTAAGCACCTATTAATAATCTATATTCCTTTCGTTCTTCTCATAAAATCTGGATGACAAGTACCAGAGCGGTCTGCTCCTTGTCATCTTAATGAATGTCCCCAACGAGGTCGGAGTACAAAGAGTTGGGTCTTGAGCTTATTTCTCTTGAGGAAAGAAGCTCTTGCATGCCCAAGTGAAATCCCATGGTAGGAGAAAAGAAATATGATGGGACAGGAGATCCTTTCAAACTGTTGATTGAGGAATCCCTCACGCAACAGAGGAACAAGATGATGGATAGTTTTGCGCAAATCCTTCGGAGGCTACCAACAGGTGGCGCATCTTCTTCGAACGGAGGCGCCACCCCCTTCAAGGTACAAATAAACTTTGATATTCCTATATTTGAAGTTCAGATAGACGTAGATGCTGTAGACAAGTGGTTGAATCTACTAGAAGGGCATTTTTCTGTCCATAACTTTTCAAATAAAGAAAAGATTACTTTTGCGCTCCTCAAAGTTGTTCCCCATGTCAAATATTGGTGAGAAACTTTCTGTGAGCAAAAGGAAACAGAGGAAAGATCATTATTTTCAGTCATGTCCACCTGGGAATCCTTCAGGGATTCTATTAAGGAACAATACTACCCTGTCGGAAGTTATGATGACCTATATACCAAATGGACCACACTGCGGCAAGAAAGAGACCAAGCAATGCCAGATTTCACAAATATCTTCCATACCTTGCGCACCAAGTTGGGTATCAAAGATTCAGAGCGACATAAGGTGCTCACGTATCGCGGTGATCTACATAGATACATCCAGACTGAAATATAATTTCCTGACATCTTATCCTTGGGCACAGCCTACCGATATGCCATCAAAATTGAGCAGAAGCTCAAACAAAAGATGCGACAATTTGGGCCTAGGAACCCCACACAACAAAATCCAGAAAAGTGCGAGGCCAACCCACCGAACAAAGGACAGAGCAAAGATGGACAGTATCAAGACAACTAGTCCAAGACACAAACAAAGAAGGACACCAGAAAGACAAAGAAAGATACTGGGAAGTGGTGCAACTTCCATAAGAGCCCTTGGCATAACATGGTTGGTTGTCGCTCAAAGAAGTCGTTGGTGGCCGAAGTGAAAGCCTCTGAATCAGATGCAGATTATGAATCTGAGCTAGAAATAGAAAGGGGAAGATGGATCATTGATGCAGAATCCAGTGACACCATTGCTACCACCAAGCTCCAGCCTGGTGAACCAGATGAGCCAAAATAAGGAGAGCTCGTCTTCTATTCACAGATGTGGGTAAAAGGCACCCCATTGCACTTCATCGTTGATAGCGGTAGCTAGAAGAACCTCATCTCAGTAGAGGTCATCAAGTGGTTGGCCCTGCCTACAATGTCGCACCCCCAACCGTACACCATTGGATGGCTCCACCAAGGAAGTGATCTCTGCGTCAGCCAACAGTGCCGACTGTCGTACGAAATCAAGCCCTTCAAAGACGAGGTATTGTGTGATGTTCCTCCTCTCGAAGTTTGTGATGTTCTTTTAGGCCAGCCTTATTTATGGAAATGTCATGTTGTATATGAGTCTAGGCCTCGTAGTGTTATTATTACTTTGAAGAGGAAATTGTACAGGATACTAGAGGCAGTCCCACCTAGTGCTATTTCCTTGATCTCTGCTAAGCAATGTAGGAAGGTCATCTCTCAGATGGGGAAGTTTGTCTTCTTCATGATTCGCTCTTAGNTGTGTGATGTTCCTCCTCTCGAAGTTTGTGATGTTCTTTTAGGCCAGCCTTATTTATGGAAATGTCATGTTGTATATGAGTCTAGGCCTCGTAGTGTTATTATTACTTTGAAGAGGAAATTGTATAGGATACTAGAGGCAGTCCCACCTAGTGCTATTTCCTTGATCTCTGCTAAGCAATGTAGGAAGGTCATCTCTCAGATGGGGAAGTTTGTCTTCTTCATGATTCGCTCTTAGAATAAGAAAAATATCACAGCCACATTCAAGGTCTCTGCAGTTGACCTCTCCACACAGCAGAAGCAAGTAGATAAGGTCGTGGAAGAATACTTGGATATCTTCTCCTCACCTACAGGGGTACCTCTGCACTACCAAGTCAAGCACCCCATCAATCTGACCCCCGGCGCACCGCTACCCAATGGGCCATTAAATCATCGCTCTTTTTTAGAGAATGAGTAGATCAAGTTACAGATCCAAGAAATACTCCACAAGGGGCACATCCGCCCCATCTCATCACCTTGTGGGAGCCCAATCGTGCTGGTACAGAAGAAAGATGGAACCTGGTGACTCTGTATTGATTACCAGGCTCTAAATAAAATCACAGTCAGAAACTGGTACCCAATTCCCTGAATCGATGACCTCCTTGATCAACTCATGGGGGCCAAATACTTCATTAAGATTGATCTGAAGTATGGCTTCCACCAGGTCCTGATAGAATAGATAGATGTGTGGAAGATCGCCTTCAAGTCAAAGGAAGGCCTTTTTGAATGGTTGGTCATGCCCTTTAGTTTGAAAAATTCTCCTGCCACTTTCATGAGGATGATGGATGATATCCTGCGACCATTGACCAATACTTTTGTAGTGGTGTATCTGGATGACATTCTAATTTACAGCAAGACTTGGGCCGAACACTTGTAGCATATTCAGTAGGTTGTGCACACCCTGCGGTAGCATAAGCTATATGCCAAGTTGGAAAAATGCTCCTTCGGCATGGACAGGGTCCATTACCTAGGCTACATCATTGATCAGCATGGCATACATGTGGATCCAGCCAAGATCCAAGTCATCCGTGACTGTCCAGCCCCAACAACATTCACAGAGCTTCGGAGCTTCTTGGGCTTTGCCAATTTCTACCACAGGTTCGTGTTGGGTTTCTCCCATATTGCATGGGCCCTTATCCAAATAAACAGGGGTGGTGGTAAGGAGAAATTTGTGTGGGTCCAGTCCCAACAAAAATCATTCGATGATTTGAAGTAGTGCTTGTGCTCAGCCCCAGTACTTTCACTACCAGACCTACAACATCCTTTTGAGATTGAGACAGATGCTTCAGACTATGTTGTCAACATGGCCACCCCATGGCCTATCATAGTGAGACACTGTCAGATACTATCCGTAAGTACCCTACTTACAAAAAATAAATGTACTCCATTGTGCAAGCATGCCACCAGTGGAGACATTACATTCTTAAGAAGGAGACAGTCATCCAAACTAATCATAAGCCACTGCAGTTCATGCAGACATAGGGAAAATTGCAGAATGATCGTCATCAAAAGTGTTCAACATACTTGCAGCAATTCCACCTCAACATCAAGTATAAAATATGAAGCACTAATTGCATCATTTATTTCCTCCATAGACCGCCAGTCGCAGCACTCACCACAGTGCTAGACTCTTACGACCATGAGACATCTGGATGGCCCCAACTCTATGAGACCGACCCTGAATTCGCCACCACCTACCAGATGTTGGGTGCAAACATAGTTGTCAATAATTTCCATCTTCAGGATGGGTTGTTGTGTTATCTGGGCCATATCTTTGTTCCATTAAGTGAGAGAGCGAAGCTCATCTGGGAACCCCACTACAGTCGAGTGGTAGGACACTTCGGCATTGAAAAGACAATGACGATGCTACAGAAAAATTTCTACTTGATGAAACTTAAACAGGAGGTCAATAAGTATATCATTTCCTGCACTACCTACGCTATTTCCAAACCGGCCACTAAGAAACAGGGCCTGTACACCTCTGTACACCCCTCTTCCTACTCCTGCACCAAGGCAAGTGGCTCACCAGGGGCCAAATTCAGCAGAAATTTCCTCATCTAATGGGGGACCTCAATGCAATGGAGATCATTGCTTACTAAGGAGGGAGGATTGATCCAGATGGATATCATTGGCCACCCACCTTTTCCAACTAGCCCAAAACAGTTTTCTGACAATTTTGGCAATTTACTATTTTTAGCAGTTTTAACTTCCAGGGCCATTTTGAGGGCCTAAATGAAGGTTTTTGGGGATCAATCTCCTCAATGACAACCAAAGGAATTATTGATCTCCCAAAATGAATCTCCTCGATGATACCTTTCCAACGGGCTATCACACGCCTAAAACAGAGATCGTATGCAAAAATTACGACCCCAGGAAGTTGATGTACTAACTTACCCAAACGGGGCCCACATGACTTTTGGCACTTCATCTCCTAGGGTTAGGTTTTTGGATGTCTAGGGTTTTTGGAATTCTTTCATATTATTAAAATGCCTTCAGAGCCTCGTTGTAACCTTCTTCTTGCAAATGCGCGCTGCCGTCACATCTCTTCTCAGAGATAAGCTGCCACCATTCCAACAAGCTTATTCCCGCTGCATTTTACAGTTTCAACTTATTTCGTTATTAAATAGAAAACCAATTTTACTGTATCTCTATTATTTTGTGTTAAGAACCTATTAATAATCTGTATTCATTTCATTCTGCTCATAAAATCTGGATCACCCAGCTTGAATAGCAATGGTTGGGTTCGAACTGTCAACAAGACTTGCAGAAGTAGTTGACCTATAACCAACATAACTGACAGATGTTGGCGATGGAGCACCAGTATGACTAACAGTGACTAGGCTAGCGGCAGGCTATGGCACTTGATGCCAATGTCTAGGTAAATATTGACTTTGAAACATCACAGGCCAGGATGGGTCATGGTTTACCCCCTGTCCCTATCTAGGAATGTAGTATCCTCCATTTAATTGATTCAGAGAGGTTTGAACGGGAATCATCACTGAATTCTATGAAGATACGGAAGTATGATNTAACAGTGACTAGGCTAGCGGCAGGCTATGGCACTTGATGCCAATGTCTAGGGAAATATTGACTTTGAAACATCACAGGCCAGGATGGGTCATGGTTTACCCCCTGTCCCTATCTAGGAATGTAGTATCCTCCATTTAATTGATTCAGAGAGGTTTGAACGGGAATCATCACTGAATTCTATGAAGATACGGAAGTATGATATGGAATATTCGAGTGATGATATATGTTTCCCCCTTGTGAGGGGGTTCCATGAAGAGGATATCTCGAATTGTAAAACTGATTCTCCGAGTGAAAGACACTCAGAGATATATGCGGACTCGTCATGAAAAAAGTGTTCAGAGGAATTGACATGGAGGGCAGAGGATACATGGATGGAGTGTAATAAGTAGAATAAGCACCCATCTGAGTATTGGCTCCTGAAAGAGAATAACTAGGATTGGATCCATAAGAGGGGAGGTTCCAACCTCTCATCAAGAAAGTAGGTTGAGGGACATGACTCATATCAAATGAGGATGTAGGCATCGGGGCCATGGTGCCCCCAAGTCCAATGCTAGGATTCATATACGTGGACCAGGGAGAGGATTGCACGGGTGAAGGAATATCACCAGAAAACTGACTAGAGGCCCAAGGCGCGGACTGAGTATCATAGTTCTGCATGCCATTATAAGAAACATGAGGATTTACCCACATGAACTGAGTAGGAATCATGGGGTAGGTAGTGGTAAAGGAAGGAGCCAAAGGGACTCCATTATCCATGATAAAAAATAACTCAATAGAAACTTTTAAGGTCAACTAGTGAACAAAGAGCACACCAAAATTTGAACGACCAATATGCATGTAAATGGGCTAAAGTGTTTGAGTGGCCTCCCGCCCTAAAGAAGGTATGTCTCATCCAAGAGGGACTTGAGACTCCATAAAAATTGTGCGATGTCCGACGCCTATTTGACCTAGGGTACCTACAGAATAACCCCTACAAGTAACCTATGAGATACCTAAGTCAAGCAACTAATAAACCATTGTATAACCGATGCACAGGCGAGAAGTCGTAAGTTCGGATCAACATATGGGTAGGGTAGAAAAGCTCAAAACCCTGAAAGTACCACCTCTCACGGAGGTATGGGCACTAACAATATCTCCAAATATGAATAAATCCACAGAAATATCTATGACACTAGGCGAGTATCCAGGGGATATCCCTTCAACCAACTTCGCGCGACCTCATGATTAAATCTGGTGTGAGTGGAGCCTCCTGATCTTACCAATTATACAATGGATTTCTATGCTCCCTGACTCAGACACATATGTTGATTTAATTGCCTTGGAGAAGTTTACTCACAAAATCCTATTTCAAGGCACTAAATCCTAGACTAGTTTGTGCACCCTAGAAAATAAATCATTACTTATCATTTTTTAAATTATAGCGTTGATTTTATGGTCATGATTACTCAAAAAGGTATATGGTAATGAAACCCATGGTGTTATGACTCTGCAAGAAAGTAAATATGAATATAATGCAAAGTCCTAACTTTAAATTTTGATGAATGATATGCTCCTAAAAAATGTTTCAATTTCCAAATTCAAATCTATGATTCAGAATTAAAGATGTAATCTTTCACTGTATGTACTAAACTAATGATAAAAATTCGAAAGAAAAAAAAAATGCCAAGCATTGCAAAATGCCTATTTTTTTTGTATTTTCAATATATTAAAATTGAAAATGCATGGACTGAAAAGTAACTTGATATATAAACATGTTGTGTATAAAAGAAAGACAACTCAAGCAGGATATCAAGTAGCAAATCACCCAACCCAATGTACAAGGAAAATAAAAATGAAAAGATGAAGAGAAAAACTTTTCCCAAAAATTCAATAAAAAGAGGGTTTCTTGTCATGCCATAGGAACTCAATAGGGACTACATAGACCTAAGAAGCCTCATCAAGCATAAAATCCCACCCAACAAACACCAGACCAAGAAAATCAACAAGGAAAAAGGTGTATGGCACTGTTTTGGAAAACAAAGCGTATATATGCAACCTGCAATGAGACAACACGCGTGTGTACACGACTGTCAAGAAAAACAACACATATATGCTTTTAAAACAAGCCCGGGCAAGGGAAAAAAGGCTGAAAACTCAGACCCAGAGTGAACAGGATCTATCAAGAAATGACACGACAAGAACCACAATATAAATAAGAGCAATCTAAGGAGAAAAGTACTTCAAACCCTAAGAAAGAAGATTTTTCCCCAGTGGAATCGCCAATTATGTTACGAGGAAAATATCTCTATGGCTAGGGTGAACCACAACATACAGGAGTGACTATAGAAATCGACTCAATTCCAACATATGCTATATAAACTAATGTGCAAAGGAGGTACGAAAGAGGCCTACCTCATCCAAACGTTTGATGATGTCCATCGTTGAGCACTTCGACCCAAAACTTTATACCTGCAACAAGTTCTCAACAAACAAGAAAATAAATCCTATAGTGATAATATAACAAGTTAGCACATTAGATAGAATAATCCATTAATATTCAAAACAAACATGCCCATGGATCATAATACATATATTTGCAAGATATCAATTGGATGGGAAAGGAGTATTTCTATTAATAAATGATCATTAGAAGTGAAAACATTACAGGCTTATGTATCGGCAAGGTTCAGAACCAAGAAACCGAGTTCCTTCCAACTGGGCCTCCACCACTTCAATCCTCTACAAAAGGCAAGCTCATATAAGGGAGACAAAGAGGTTCTCCATCAATAAGGGAAGAGCATGGGAGTTGAAAATTGTGTTCAGACTTAAAGGACAAAGGGATGCAAAATCAATGATGAAGTAATAATTTCTCCAGAGTAACTTTTCTCTCAAAGTTGAATTCTCTCTCCTTTTCCATAGCTCAGAATTGGCTTCTTTATAGCCTTCCAAATGCAACTGAAGGGATGAGTCAAAACGTTTCCAGTATATGGAAGGCCAAGGATCATAGATCTTCTGTCGTGACATGGAAACCTGACATTTATTTTTTATTTTCTGGCACAAATCCCTTACGCGGGTTGTAGAGGAGAAGCAAGCATATACGCATGTTGTATAACTTGCAAGGTGCGTACAAGTGGAAAAATATTTATTTTTTTCTCTCGATTCATTAATTAGGGAAAGTAAGTCAGCATAGGGAAATGGAATAAGGCCCTCTTTTCAAGATTGCATAGGGTGAGGAAAATCTTATTCTAACAGATGCCCCCTAATGTGTGAGGTCAAAGGAGTATCTGCAATGGCTGAAATACATTATAAATAACACAGAAGTGGAGTGGTAGAGAACCAGCTGAACAAAATCAATTGCTTGTTACATTATGTACTGACTTTGCATACATGGATGCTAAGAATACACTACGGATCCATGTGAAAAATATACCAAACAAGTGTTTGTGGCCATAAAATAGGCAAATATAAATGCGGTTACATGCCAATAGCTATTGTTGGCCCTTGACCAAGTTTTGGGAGTTTCTTGGTCATGCTGACCTATTTTGAGACTTTGACAGCCTATCGAAGGAGGAACGCAAGACGAAGCAGAGATCATGGGATCTCGGACCCTTTTTGGGAATATTTAATGGGAATGGGATGTCAGCCCATGGGTTTACCCATGCTTAGGCCTATTTTGTATGTATAAATAGAATGATGGGAAATGTAAGAAAGAGAAAATAGTGCATCTATGTGATGTGAATGAATGATAAGTGCGAGTAGAGTCTTTAAGTGCTTTGTTCATGACTATAAGAGACTTGCAGAGCTAAGTGCAAATCCTTGTAGCAGATTGTGGAGATTTTAGTGTTGTAGCGCAAGGAAGAAGGATCTAGTGAGTTGCGCAGATCTTTTGTCCTATGCAGAGTAAGGGTTTTGATGGTTTTGTGCATGTAACTGATTGAATGAAGACAATAAAAAAGAAGAGTTGATGGGTGTATCCCCAGGGTGGGGTGAACCACATAAACACTGTGTTGTGTGTTTTTTGCTTTGTCTTGATGTGTTCATATGTTATATGCTAAGTTCTCTGATATGTTTAGATAGATCTATTTATGCTTTGTGCTTATTATATGTGGGAATGTTATATCTGATCTAGATAGTCATGCTTAGTACTTGATATGATCATTCTGATCCATTTGTATATGTTAAGTGATTGAATATTGTAGACTAGTGTGAATGTTGTGAAGCTATGTTGTATCAGCGAAGTGAATATTGATTACATATTAAGGAACTGATGGTGCTAAGAGCTGTATTAAGTATTATAATATCAAATTCATGTCCCAGCTAAGGTTGCAGACACCTGAGTCTTGTAACCACCCCTGCCTCTACCTCGGGTGAGACTTCATCTTCTTCGTAGGTTTTGTCGAAAGGGTCGATAGTTAGGGCTTTGTTGGTGTGTTTTTGTAGCATTAAAACATGGGTCTTCCCCTGTGCCAACAAATGGTTTCGTTGTCAAGACCTGAAACTATGATTGTTGGGAACTGAGGAAGAAGAAGGTTTGTGAAAAAGAGTTGTGCCCTGGTGCACAGTATTCTACTTGATTTATAAAGCTCTGTGCTAAAGAAAGAAAGTAAGATCTGAAAGAAAGAAGCTCGATCTGAAGAAAAGAAGATCACATCTAAAGGAAAGAAGCAAGATCTGAAAGATTTGTTCTCTAAGAAAGGTAAAAGTAAGAATTTTTTATTAAAAGAGGTAAGATCTGCAAGCTTTGTGCTCTGATAAAGGTGAAAATAATGAAAAGTTTTAGATCTGGAAGCTTTGTGCTCTGTAGAAGTAATATAAGTAGAAATTTTTGTTTCTAGAGTATGGATCTAGGTATGATTGATAGGATCTGTCCTAGCTTGAAAACTAGGGTATTAATAGATGAAAGAAGGTTTGATATGAGTAGATTTGATAAGACTAGTGAAAGATATGTTATACCAATGCATAGAAAGAATGTTTGGACTAACAAATCGATGCAGGATCCTAGAAATAATTTATTGTAGGTTAGCTCCTATGATCCTAGTGCGCAGTACAGAAGAGGTTGGGGATCATTTAAAACAAAGAGAGGATTAACCCTCTATTACAGTAGTAGAAGAATGGGACATCTTGCTAAGGAATGACATGGTGTAAGACCTAGTTGTCTTTGTTGCAAAGATCTAAACCATGAAGTGTTGGATTGCCCCAGAATGATTGCTAAGCTTGAAAGTATGAACATAAGACAAGAAAACCCTAAGAAAGATCCAGAAACTAAGGCTATAGCATAACCCCAGAAAGAATCAGAGAAGGTATTACTATAGATTAAAGAAACCTTGGATGACCATCTATCAGATATCTTTAAAGACAAGGAGCTCCTTGAAGAAAGAATAGGGGACTTCGACATTGACTATGTTCTAGATGAGGAAACACAAGTGAATATCATGACAGAGAGAACTTGGGAAGCTATAGAAAGGCCTGCTATGATCCCTTCACTAGGAGGAATAGGGTTATTCAGAGGAAAATTGGTAAACCTGTGTGCGAGGGTCGCTCAGATACCTATGACTGTCAATGGAACTTCGACGAAAGATGATTTTGAGATTATTCAATATGTTGAGAACCGCACCCTGTTTACCATGTTAATAGGAAAACCTTAGATTGATAGAGATCAAGCCAGACAAAAAGAAGAAGAAGAAGTTTTGGAACAGAAGAAGCAAGAGTTAAAAGATTTTATGACTAGAAGGATCGCACGCTTGATTGAAGAACAAGAGAGCATATCAAAGATGTTTAATGATAGTAACACAAATATCGAAGTTAAGAGAACACTAGAGAATCCACAGAATATTGAATTACTTATCCCAGACAAAGAAGTATTATCCAGGAACACTAGGGAAGAATCTCAACAGGGTGAGGTGACTAAGACCACAGAAGACAAGAATCATAATGGAACTACCGAGACGAAGCTCACTAGAAAAAAGGATCGACAGTTAAGAAAGAAGAGGGATAAGACTAAAAAGTTACAGGAGGTTCTAGAGGATACCTCGCAAAAAGAAAAATTGCAGAATTGGAGCTTCGTCAGGATATTAGAACAGCGACACATGGAACTTTGCCATGACAAAGAAATATAGTTGTTGGGGCCGATATATCCGTTTGACTCCCGCTCCGAACAGGTAGAAAATCAATAAAGGTTCATCATCAGACCATTGGGCCGTGCCATAATGGATCGAACAAGAGTTAATGAAGGCTCATACCTGTTGTAAGTAAACCATTTTCGAGTTACCTATTTATCCCGACATGCCACGCACCGAGAAAACTTTTGCTAATTGAGAATTTGAGCCCATGATATTTCTACCTTGGAAAAACCATGGATCACACTCTTGCGCAGAATATTAAAGATACCTACGAAGATGTCGAGAAAGGAACATGAGGCTACAAGGTAGCCTCTATCCTGAGCGGCGCAGTGCACGCAACCTGCCAATTGATCGTAGGAAAGTTAGTTTGCAAGAACCGACCCACCCAAGTGACTGGATTTGTAGTCAACCTTGCAAGGAAGTGCACAGAGGGCCTACAAATGAATTGGGTGAAGTACCTAGTAAGCCAGCTGGAATTATACTGCAGGGAAGCACAAGATCAAGGATATGAGTTCCACTTCAGCTGGCTTCTCATCTTGATCGATTCTATCGCATGGGAGATGCCAGAAGGTGCGACCTTCCAAGACATCGAGTCATTTGAACCTCTGGCGATGAAGTTTAGTACACTATGGTACTTGAACGACATGAACAAGCAGTGGAAATCAAATGTCATCTTCCACACTTATTACAACCAGTTGAAGGTATCCATCTAGTCTGTGCCTCGTATAACCCTGAACACTCTCCACAGGTTCAGGCCCTTGATGAAATTCAGCATAGACCGCCATTTCATCTATATCACAGTGCGTGTTGATGATCATAAACAATAGTTGTATTCATACTACAAGTTGACGGAGGATGACTTGGAAGAGATTACCAAGGAATGGTTGACAGACCTCCTTGTTCCAGTAGACCTTGCGGAGATGTATGATGTTGGCAGTCTAGAAACTGTGATGGATATACCCAGACCTAGAAAGATAAATAAGAGTGAAGAGGTCCATGATTTAGAAAGTGCATCCATGAATAATGCTTCCATCTCAGCAAAGAAAGGAGAAGATGGTGGAGAGATATGTTAGAATTGAAAGTCACACTTTGATTGCTAAAGTTTAAGCTCAACACCCATAAAAATGTAAAAGATAACTTTGGTTTTGAATAGGTGGATCAACAAGATGGATAAATAAAGAGAGAAAGCAGCAAAATGCAGATCAGTAGGCTACAGCAATGGGCAATGGAGTCACAAACATCCCACTCATCTAAGGCACAAAAGCTACTTAACAAAAAACAAGATTATATGCTGATAGGTGGAAGAAATGAAGAAGGAAAACATAAGATAGAATGTTCAGTAAATAGATATCCTCTCAATTCAATGAATCAACAAATAGTTGAATATAAACAATGACTGATGGGCAAAATACAGCAGATCCTCTACTGCTTAGGGATCCATCAATCATTGACAACATTTGATCCTGAAATTTGCAATATATTCAAATACGAAGAAATATAAAAGAAGAGTTACAATCTGAAATCATAGCTCTCATGAGTCTCCAATAGCAGTAATGCTTACAATCCTAAAATGCCCACAGGCTTACAAATGAAAACACATAGAAAACTGCCTATTCCTACTCTCTCTAGCCTCTATTGGCTCATCCTCTCCTTCTCCAAGAGAGATCTCCCTCTTTAAATAGAAAATAGCATCCAAATAACCTAATGAGGTCGAATCCCATCTCCTCGATTGGATTCTAAGCCTTGGAGATAGGTGGCAACAGTCAAAGAGACAAAAATCCAACAAACTGCTGATTTTCAGGAGTTTGTTGGAAGTCATTAATAAATTGTTTCCACCTCATCAATGAGGCCTTTTCTGGAGATAAATCTTAGGTGCAGGTGTCCCTTGACATCTAAATTATCCTTGAGAATTAATTCTAACCCTCCTTGACATGTGGCAACCTCCCAACAATGCGAATATCAAAACCGTGACCGCTACAAGAAATTAGTATGCAGCTCCACTGTGCAGAGTACGCAATGCCTACTTATATATCCAATATCTATAAAAAAAAAACACATTTTGAAAAAATGAGAGAGGTTTTTGTTATTTGGAATGTTATGAACAAAAACCTCCTCCAGTTTTCAAAATTACATCCTCAACTGCTCATAACAAAAGTTTTAAATTAGTGACTCAAAACTAGCAGAATAACTCAGCACAATTTATCCTTTGTCGAAATATTACGCAGCACCTATAGGTAGCGCCTGACTGTGTTTTTTCATACAATTTGGTAGCATAAATCCGTGGGTGCTTTGATTCTTGAACTTGGATATTGGGAATAACTCAATATAATTTCAATTTTCCCCAAAACAAATAAAAATCCCATAACAATTGTATTCATTTTCCAAAATGAATAATCAAATGCAGACTTTGTTCTCTGTGAAATATTAGGTAGCGTTTGTAGGTAGCACCACTTATGCAACATTGAGGCATAAACCAATCTTGTGCTAACATAGGATCCATGGGGAATAGAGTCCTCCCTGTGAGGCTCTAAGAACTCTTGTAGTTTCAGTGCCTTATACTTTGGGCTTGTGGAGTCATGCTCTCAACCTTTAACCTCTACAATCTTCTTTGATCTATGACCTTCAGCTGAAACTAAATGAAAATGAAAACTAAAACTGACAAAATGATGAAAACAATGCTTTTCCAGCAAGCTTTTTGCACACACCTACTCTAATTATTGGGAAACTGAAGCGTTCAAGTTACATGAAACAACCAATGAAACCATTTCATCATTTTTTCAACTATTTGAAGTTTTGAAATGTGCTTCCTTAAGCACCAGAGATAATTCTTACTTGAAGGTGCATCAAAGAAGCATTTGGAAATACACTTTCCATTGAAGAAATCAATGAGCCTAGGCCCATTTTCTACTTGCAGACAGGCTGCAAATGGATCCTGGAAAACGTCATCAATAGTTGCCCCTGCAACATTGCTTTGTGTAAAAAGGAAAAGTATTGCATTAGGTCCTTCCTCCACTGCGCTTGGTTGTAGTGTGGCTTGCTGATTTTCTGATTCATCCTCAATGCATATGGTCTTGGTCCACTCCTAGTCATGAGGTGTACTAGAAAAAAAGCTTAGCGTTGCTTGTCTTTCTTTAATTTCAACCTTTCTCATCTAATCACATGGCATTTGATCTTGGCTGCTTGATGAAACTGAGCTTGTGTCTTCAAGAGGAATATGGGGTTGATAGGGCAGTTCAACACAATTAGAAGTGCCTGGGAAACTACATTCTTCTATCTTATCTTCTAATTGTTAGGAATATTCATCATAGCTTGGCTTATGGTCCCAATTTCTCATTTTTTTACCTTCTAAACTTAGATTATCATCTTCTCCTTCTTTTTCAGCAACAAAAATATGACATGAGGGTTGAAACAAGCTATTGTTGCTTTGATGGGAAGGGTACTTTTCTGATATAAGGTCTTCAACAGATTGTTCATGAAAATCATCTTCATAATCATCATACAAAGGTGAATCAATGACCATTTGACTATTAATGGCTGAGGGGATTAGTACAATAGTTGGGAAAGCTGGTTGCTCAGGGAAAACATCCTCATAGTCATCAAAACTTGGCAAATCATGGCACATTAGTTCATTAACAATAGGAGGGACTGATAAGTTATGAATTTGGTCATGGCAAGCTGAAACACTATTCTCATGATAAAATAAATCTTAATCTAAGATGACCTCTTGACTTAAAGAATCGAGAAAAGGAGGAGACAAGGAAATGATGGATTGTCCATATTGATCTTTCTCTTAGGGACCTAGATTTTGACATGAATGATGGATTTTTTCTTCAAATTTAGGAAAAGCATTATGAAACGCATCATCTAAGTCCTGATCTCTATAATCATCCCCTTCATCATCACTACTAGAGGAATCACTTGTTGAATCTTGAATATATGATGCATACCCCTCACAACAATTCTCAAAAATTCTTTCAATTGGATAAATTATCTTGCAATGAGAATAAAAAACATCATGAAAGTCCTTCAAAGAGGAAATAATAGAAGCAGGGAGTGTTCTATACCATTGCCTCACATCGCCTTCCAATGAATACATGAACATTTTCATCAATATATCTTCATGATGGATGTCAAGTTGCTGTATCAAAGCATGAAATTCATGAACATGCTCAAAAGGGTTGTCATCATCACCTTCATAAAATCTGGGAAGCAGATCTTGCCATTCATTAATTTGAGGCACAAGATGTGGATAACCATATATGGCTGAGAAATTGAGTGGGGAAAACCTCCTGTCCAGGATAGCCTTCATATCCATTTGATTTTTCTCATCCCTAGTGGAGTCACCAACATATTCTAAAAAATGGATTCGCCATGGTGAATGTGCAGTCTTGAAGGTGTACAACTTCAGTCACCATTTAAAGCTAGAGCTGTGCAGTGTCGTTCTTCCTAGGGAGATTTTCAATCTGCTCAAATCTGTCCCCAGAAATGGCGCCAAAAATGTTAGCACTGAAAGTCACACTTTGACTACTAAAGTGTAAGCTCAACACCCATCATAATGTAAAATATAACTTTGGTTTTGAATAAGAGGATGAGCCAAGAGAGGCTAGAAAGACTAGGAATAGGCAGTTTTATGTGTGTGTTCATTTGTAATCCTATGGGCATTTTATGATTGTAAGCATTACTGCTATTGGAGACTCATGAGAGCTGTGATTTCAGATTGTAAACCTTTTGTCTATATTTCTTCTTATTTGAATATATTGCAAATTTGAGGACCAAAGGATTTCAATGATTTATGGATCCCTAAGTAGTAGAGGATCTATTGTATTTTTCCCATCATTCATTGTTTATATTCAAGTATTTGTTGATTCATTAAATTGAGAGGATCTTTATTTACTGAACATTCTATCTTATGTTTTCCCTCTTCATTTCTTCCACCTATCAGCATATAATCTTGTTTTTTTTTAAGCATCTTTTGTGCCTTAGATGAGTGGGATGTTTGTGACTCCATTTCCCATTGGTGTAGCCTATTGATCTACAGTTTGTTTCCCTCTCTCTTTCTTTATCCATCTTGTTGATCCTCATATTCAAAACAAAAGTTATCTTTTACATTAGAATGAATGTTGAGCTTACACTTTAGCAGTCAAAGTGTGACTTTTAGTTCTAACAAGATAGATGGCACAGAAGTTGAACCGAAGAAAGGTGAGGTTACACTGCCTAGAGATGAGGAGGACCCCTTAAAGAAAAGGAAGTTTTCCCCTCTGAAACATTCTTCAAGGAAGAAAATGAAAGTAACCAGGACCAAATTTGAGACCACCCTCACCTCAGACGACTTCGAATTCATCGTCACAGCACTGAACGATGCTTTGCTGGAGATAGCAGAGAAGAAATAAGCTAAGAAGGAGGAGGTGTTCAGTGGGATTAAGGATGAGCTCCAAGGGGTGCAGTAGGCATTACAGTCCAGCTGCACAGTTTCCATTGCGCCTCTTTCAGCAGGAACATCAGAACTAGGTGATGAGCTAGCTCAACTACACCACATTGTTGATACAATCGAAGCTCACCTTCGATGAGCTCAGGAAGAGACAACACAAACCACCCAGGCTTTAGTGCAAGTATAGAAATACCTTGAGGAGCAACGTAGTGCTATAGAACGGGAAAATCTTACTCTGCAAGCGCAGTAGGATGAAGAAAAGGTACAATTACAGGAAAGCAAGGAACAATTGCTCGTCGAGCAAATCAAAGTTAAGGAAATGGTTCATAGAGAAATTCTCTCTGTGACAGTCATTGAAGTAAAGGTCAAAGAGGGAGTTTCACCACAGGTGGCGCAACTCGAAGAAGTAATCCAACAGCTCTAACAGTGCATAGCAGACTTGGAGCTACGCACTATGCCCAAGACCCCTCAAGACATAAGGGACCAGCGAGAAGCAACTGCCCGCAACACAGTTGACAGATTAAAATCTCTTGCCTTGGAGTGCAAGAAGATGAGTAACCAAAGTACCTAGACATACGAGAACCTCACTGAGAACCCAGAGTTACAGACACTGGAGTCACTTCTCTAGGAAGCAAAGAAACATGCAGATACACTACAAGCACAGTTAAAGGCCTTGTTGGTTGTAGAATGAATGAAGAGGTTTCAAGAACAATGCACAGCTCAGCAACAGATCCATATTCTTCAAAGAAAAGTAATGGAAGTCATTCAATGGATTAAACATGTGCAAGATAAGGCATGCCAATTGTTTACAGAGGTGGAGAACCAAGGAGCAGAGTTAGAACAGGTTGTCACTGCAGCAAAACAATGCCTAGAAGGGCTAGTGAATGATGCAGTAATTTAGGAGTTCATTGAACAAGAGGCCACAACAAAGATCAAGTCGAAGCAACTCGGGCCAAGATCAAGGAATTCAAAGCTGAACTGATCAGACCAGAGTGACTCGGGATGAGTCACAGGTGAGTGTTGGGGGCATGTTGGCTCTTGACCAAGTTTTCAGAGTTTCTTGGTCATGTTTACCTATTTTGAGACTTTGACATCCTGTCAAAGGAGGAGCACAAGATAAAGTGAAGAGTGTGGGATCTCGGCCCCTTTTTGGGAATATGTAATGGGAATGGGATTTTGACCCATGGGTTTACCCATGTTTAGGCCTATTTTGTATGTATAAATAGAAGGATAGACAATGTAAGAAAGAGAGAATAGTGCATCTATGTGATGTGAATGTATGCTAAGTGTGAGTAGAGTTTATAAGTCCTTTGTGCATGACTATAAGAGACTTGCAGAGCTAAGTGCAGATCCTTGTAGCATATTGTGGAGAGCTTAGTGTTGTAGGGCAAGGAAGAAGGATCTAGCGAGCTGCACAGATCTTCTGTCCTATGCGGAGTAAGGGTTTTGATGGCTTTGTTCTTGTAATCGATTGATTGAAGACAATAAAGAAGAAGAGTTGGTGGATGTAGGCCCAGGGTGGGGGTGAACCACGTAAACATTGTGTTATGTGCTTTGTGCTTTGTCTTGATGTGTTCATATGTTATATGTTAAGTGCTTTAATTTGTTTAGATAGATCTATTTATGATTTGTGCTTATTATATGTGGGAATGTTAGATCTAATCTAGATAGTCATGCTTAGTACTTGATATGCTCATTCTGATCCATTTGTATATGCTAAGTGCTTGAATATTGTAGACTAGTGTGAATGTTGTGAATCTCTGTTGTATTAGCGAAGTGAATAGTGATTACATATTAAGGAACTGATGGTGCTAAGAGCTATATTAAGTATTATAATCACAGATCCGTGTCCCAGCTAAGGTTGCAGACACCTGAGTCTTGCTACCACCCCTGCCTCTACCTTGGGTGAGACTTCATCTTATTCATAGGTGTTGCCGAAAGGGCTGGTAGTTAGGGATTTGTTGCTACGTTGTTGTAACGTTGAACCCTAGGTCTTCCCCTATAACAAATCAGCTATCATAGTAATGAACAAGGCCCAGTAAAACCAATCTCAAAACCAATCTGAGGATCGTTGTATACCATGGAGTACAATCTGATCTCCCATGATCACTAAAGTCATATAGGTATTGGTCCAATGAAAAGGAAGCAACAACTAAGGAAAGTTGTGGCCACATAATGATGTCTTCAAGTATTCTATATAATCCGCCAAAGGTGCAAGTCTACATCATGTGAATAAAGGAGTTGAGGTCGAATATAATGAGACATCGTTTGATTATCGGTCATTGATATATATCGTTAACAAATGCGAGACATCCTACTGATAATGAAAGTAGGTATCAAGGMACCAAGTACATTCTTACAAGTGTTAAGAGAGTAGTCGGTGTCGAACACCTGAAGAATCCATCGATCAGTAGACATTGATGTATTCCCAACTATCAATGGCAAGAGATCCTGCCACTAATGACTGCAAACCTCAAGGTACTCATAAGACTCTAGATCTCATTTTCAGATAATSAGTTGATGTTGATGGAAAGTGACCCACTGAAAGGAGATCATTAAGGCATCTCTCATTAGTCAGCATGAAGTACAAAGCATAAGCTTCATGATTTGGTGGGAATCAAACGAAGAACAAATTCACGAACCAATGACCCTGTGCATCTTTCGCATCTGCCAAGTGCAAGTGGTACACAAAAAAGACCCTCTGAATAGCAGCCAATGATGAAAATCATCGACAAAGGTGAGGAGACCACCAATAATTCTAATGGCATCCAAAACATTTCACGAATCCCAATGTGTGAATAGATATCTTGCTCTCGAACACAAGGGAAACCGCCCAGTCAACGACCAATGATGAAATGTCAATTTCTGGGTTCAAGGTTACTGTTACACATTATTTTCATCATCCCTATGACTGTTAATGATGTAAACCTATCTGTTTCCTTCAGAGGGGTCAGTGGCCTGAGTTCTTGAAGAGAGAAGGGAGAAGAACTTTTCCTGAGAAAAGAAGTTGCATTTTCCTTTGTAAAAACCCTATAAAAAAGGAAGTTCGCAGGTTGTTATATAGGCAGGGTGCAAGAATGCCTGATTCTAGCAGGTTGCACCATAGCTAGGGTGTGAGATGTTCACAGGTTTCTGTTGTTGGGTGTTTTTACCCTACGGACTAGTAAGCTAGGGTTCTAAGCCTACATGCAGATCATGACCCTTCAGATTTAATCTTTATCCTTCTACCCAAAATCTCAACCCCTTTTCTCAGGCAAACACAGTAAGAATGAACTAACCTTATT